>MU225770.1:242447-270069 GCA_018584345.1 Thuja plicata
CCATGAACAGAAGTTGTTTTTAATATCATATGTTGCCATCAATGCCAAAGGGGGAGATTGTTGGAGATTTGATTCTAAACAGTTGATTGATTGTATGTTTGTCATTGATGACAACATATAATACACAGTAGTACTTATGTATGTACTTATCCATATGATGACATGAAGACTTGCATGGATAGATACATGTTGTTGACATATTTTTTATGCTATGTTCATACATGCAGACCCAGATATGATGTTTCAGTAAAGATATGTAATTTTGTTATTGACGGTTACAGTTCTGGGGGAATAACGGTTTAAGGCTGACATATGTAACGTGTTTCTGGAGTTGCACTTATCATCAGGATATGCATGTGTACATTCATGATTAGTTATGAGTTGTTGATATTACTCTAAAGGTGCCTAATGTATTTCAAGAAGATTGCAAAGTTATGGTTAAATTGGTGAAGCCGACTTAGTGAAGCGACGTGTCTATTCAGTTTATACTTGCGTGGTTGTAATTATGCTTGCGTGCTTAGTAGAGACAACAAGGATGTTATGAAGAGTTGTCTAATAGGTCCCATGATCTCATACTTGGTGTATGTACTTATATAAGGTCATTTGTGATAAGAAGAGTTGTGAAAGCTAGAGATAAGAAAAGTAGAGCAGAGTGTTAAAGCAGTAGAGCTATATTTATCATATGTTGATAATATAGATATTGAAGTTGAAGCTTTCAAAATATAGATAAGATTGTTGTAGTACTTTACAAGAGGTTAAAGCATCGGTGCACAAAAGGAATTGATCAGACAAGCAGTGTCACAAACAATAGTTCACCTTGTTGATACAGTGTGTATCAAATAACCAAAAGGTTGTAGCCTTCACCACTTGGATAGTGAGTCCTTGGACAGTGAGTCCACCACCCCTAACAGGGTTATTGTAAAAGACTCCTAACAGGGTCAGACCCTTAACCAGGTCACTATAGTACTGCATTTTAATGAACAACTCCTAACATGGTTGAAAGATCTTTTAATAGGGATTACTATAAATAGTATAGTTCTTTGTCGGTACTAATTCCCACAAGGATTTTTACCATTTGGTTTCCCCGTAACCAAATTGATGTTCTATGTAATGTGTTATTTGAATGTGCATTTAATTTATATCAATCTGGATTAACAAGTACAAAATATTTAAATTTGTTGATAACTGATTCAACCCCCCCTCTCAATTATCCCTGAAGTATTCTAACAAAAACATCATCAATTAGCTAAAAAGACATGACTCAAAAAATTCAATGAAAAACTCATCAAAAATTTCAAGTGCATTGCAATGTATCAATATTTTCAAAAAGAATTCCAAACATTCTGATCATTTAGGGTGTTTTCAATTTTTAATCCTGATAAAATAAGTCAATGAAACTCAAGGATCATGTTGTAGGATCAAACTTTTTAGGACTGAACAATGATATCCATCAAAGGTTCCAAAATATCTCTAATCTAAATTTTGAAAATCTTCTTCTGTTGTGTGATCAAATAGTTACACTTTTGAATCCGTTTGGTACCAAAATAAATGATGTTTTCCCCCAAGTGATAAATGTGATCAGTGTGAAACTTAGAGAAAATGAAACCTAGAATGCAACAATGCAGCTGAAAGGCTTTATTATGACTATGCACAAATGACGGACGCAATGAGGATATGTACAAATGAGATGGCAAAAAATAAATATGTACAAATGAAAGTAGGAAAGACCTAAGGGAACTCTAGGTTTTCGCCTTTTGGGATTATTGCTCTTTTTTCTCTTTTTTTTTTCTTTTTTTTTTTTGTACCAAGGCTCCTATTGCTAGGTTTTCACTAAGGCACTTTTCTCTTTTTCAATTTTTTTGTTTTTTTCATTTTTTTTTATCATCAAGGCACCTATTTGCTAGGTTTTCACCAAGACAACATTTTTTATTTTTGCAATGATTTGACTTTCTTCATGCTCAATTTTCTCCTTTTTCTCCTTTTTCTACTTTTCCAATGTTTTTAGCTTTTTTTATCTTTCTGATTTTTTTGTATTTTGATATTTTCTCCTTTTTTTTGGATTTTTACTTTTTCTCATGTACAAAGAAGATGCTAACTCATCTGATACTCCCATATCATACTCTTTCATCTGATTCTCTTTCATCTAATTAGGTATGAAACCTCTTTAAATGGATGCTATTAATGGGTTCTTGCAACTCATCCCCTTCACAATCAGCTACTTTGTATGTTCCCATTCCAAAAGAAGAAACAATTACAAAAAGACCAAGCCAATTTGCTTCCCATTTTATTTTCTTTTCCCTATCTACCTAATTTTTAGGGTTTTGTCTTAACACTAAGTCTCCCACTTGAAAGGCTCTTGGTTTGATGTGCTTCTTGTAGTTTCTTGAAATTCTATTTTGATATACCTTCAAATGATCATATGCTTATGTTTGATGTTCCTCCAACAATTCTAATTGTTGAAGTCGGGAAACCCTATAATCCTCATTCGTGATTAATCCATGTAGTGATAATCTTAGGGATGGTATTTCAACTTCTAAGGGTAGAACAACTTCGGCCCACAAAACCAACGAAAATGGCGTATCTCTTGTTGGTGTACGGATACTAGTTCTATAGGCCCACAATGTTGGGTTTATCTGAATATGCCAATCTCTTCCTGACTTATCAACCGATCTTTTCAATATTTTGAGGATGTTCTTGTTTGTAGCCTCGGCTTGTCCATTACCTTGAGGATAGTAAATGGAGGAAGAATGGTGAATAATATGAAATGTTTCACAAAGTTCATCCACATCTTTGTTCTTGAATTATTTTCCATTTTCCATAATGATGGCATGAGGAATACCATATCGACAAAAGATGTGATTAAGGATGAACATGGAAATCTGCTTTCCCATGGCAGTTGTCAAAGGAACAACCTCTACCCATTTCTTGAAATATTATGTCGCTGTGAGGATATATTTATGTCCATTAGAAGATGGTGGGTAAATCATACTAATAAGATTGAAACCCCATTGATAAAATGGCCATGGTGTGATAAATGGATGTAATTATTGTATAGGTGCATGGATCATATCTCTGTGATATTGGCTTTTAGCACAAACATTCACAAATTGACAAGCATCTTTTTCTAAGGTTTTCCAAAAATATCCCATGAAAAGGATTTTCTTTGCTAAATTTAATCCACTAGAATGTGACCCACAAATCCCCTCGTGGACATCTCTTAAAGCTAACCTCAATTCCTCTTCCTCTAGACATCTAAGGAGCATTCTGTCAAGACCTTTGCAATACAATGTGTCTAATAGGATGGTATAACGTGATGATTGTCTTATGAAATGTCATTTTTGAGCTATTTGTCTGTGAATTAATACACCATGAAATTGATTTGTTTAACTACAATTCTATGGAAAAATAATGCAAATTAAACTAAATAATTGCAATCAAATCACTAAACATTCCATTGATCTCTGACTAGTATGCTAATAGAGCTCTCAACCTTAATCTCTATCAATGACAATCCTAGAATGAGAAATTGAAAAACTAATGCCTAATCTAGCTCAATTCTCTCAAGATGATACGAAAATGGAACTCAAATGTTCATGATATGCTCTCAATTCTCACAATTTTCTCTCAAAATGCTCAAAATATTGCTCAATTTCTCTCAAATTGCCTATAGTAATGATGTTATCCATTTAAATTTTCTAGGATTGATTATGATTAAAAATGGCTTGTATTTATAGTAAATTCCCAAGGGTAAGGGGTAGAGTGAATTGATCATCATTAAGCCTTGGTTAGTGTTAGTCCAAGTCTTGTACTTGTCCCTTTTATGTGGTCCTTTGAGTCACCATTATGTTTCCTGATTATCTTAAGTTCCCTAAAATCTTTCGAGTCTAGTCAATCACTAAGGTGTTAGTCCCATAGTCCAGCCATGTTTTGAAAAGTAAAATTTTATTTATTAACAAATTGTTTGAATAGGCTTGAACACCCTTGAACAGGTTTGAACTTGGTTCAAATTGGTTCAAGGTAATTTGAGGTAGTTCATAAAGTCTAATAAATTTGGCAGGTACATAAAGATGGCGGTAACGATTTATCTATAGAGAAATCACAGGAAATGTTGAAGTATCAGTTACAGAATTAAGGCATGTCAGTGCAGGAGAATTATTAAAATGATGAGCCCGTGGCATGCCTAATTTTTAGAAATGCAAAAATGAAGGGAAGCAACCTTATGTTAGTGTAAATTGATACAGAGGTTGCCACTATTAATTGTAATATGCATGCCTCCGTTCACTTTAGTGAAGTCTTCAATGTGCAGATCAGAGAAGTTAAAATAGGGATATGTGATGCGCATGGTGGAAAATTTATATCATCTCCAGCTTGAGGGTAGCATGGGTATCAACATAGAGATCATAATTAGATTTTGGATCTCTATTTTAGTGACATAAAATTATATTGGCAGCCATTATAACTGTGCAAAAGAAAATTTAATGAAACTTTTGCAACCATGAATTTTTTGAGAGCAGAAAAACTGCCTCTACTCAGAGCTGCATAACTTTTGACTCAAAATTTTTTTTCCAAATCGCTTCGCTGGAGTTGGGCACAATTAGGATAGATCATATCCAAAAATGAAATAAATCTAACAGTGGAATAATTAGTTATGCCCCCCACACCGAGGCCTAATTTGACTGTCATAAATATTTTTTAAATCCACCCAGCAGCAAGATTTTTGATTGATGACTAAAGTATTCATATGCCTCCTATCCAAGAGCCAGTGCATGCATTTTTTTGATATGAAATATGATTCTTGGGTCAAATGATATGATAAATAAAATAACTTCCAAGAATCAATTATTAAAACTAAAAAGAAACCGTCAGCATGGGCGTAGTTAAATATAGAAAATAAAGATTAAAGAGGAAATGATTTTCAAGAATCGGTTATAGTAACCGAATAACTACCAATAAGATATTATTTATTGGGGGAAAATTAATGAGATGAGGTTCCGCTTCTTTTTTTTTGGGTAGTCTGTGTGCTCCAGAAAAGAAGGAAAATTATTTCTTATTGTAACAAGGGAAAGAGGGATTGCATGTAATGTTTTTAGTTATGGTTTATGAAGGAGTAAATAGATCTTTGAGTCTTTTACTGTGTATTGAGGAGGGAGGAGGAATATGTATCATATCTTTGAGTTTGAATATATTTTTATGATTGAGAGTGATTTGTGAGTCATTTCAGTCATCTTCTTATGCTATCATATTTGTACTCATGAATTTTATTAAATCTGTGAGTTTATTCATTCATGTATCTGAAAACAAATATTAAATCTTTCTCATGTTCTTACAGTGGGAAGAATAAGTGAATGGTCTTTGTGCCATGCATTTAGTTTTTCTTTTAAATTATTAAATCCACAATCACATTCACACCATGTTGATGGGCGAATGTTAGTATGCCTTTGTGTCTTCTAGTTAAAGACAACCTATATTTTAATTCATTGTAGATATTTCTAAGAGGGAGCTGTACCTCTCAATTTAGAGGAAAGTTATCAATCTAATGATAACTTCTCCAACTGTTAGTAGCATTTGTACTTTCATCTGGGCACTATAAGTTAGTTTATGTTGGTATTTTTGAAGTGAAAATTTGTTTACTAACAGATTTTAGGTGACTCTACTAGGGATTTAGAATCAAAGATCAGTGCTTCTTTATTTCATCATACTTTTAAATATCTCTATGTGAGATTTACGACTCTGTATTTCATTCATAAATCTTTTGGTGAAAGAATTCTAGTGTGTTATGGATTTGATTGTAGCTCACCCATGGGGGGCACAAATTGGCCCTTTTGTATTGCCCCAATATTCATCCCTACCTAAAAGATCAAGACAATATCTCCCAAAGTTTTCTGGAGACAAAACCAAAGACCCAGATGATCATATTAAATCAATTATTGTTACATGTGGGATTCTTGGAGTGCAAGAAAAGGACGTGTTTGTCAAATTGTTTGTTGAAAGTCTTGTTGGAAATGTTGTTGAATGGTTTCAAAATTTGCAAGATGGATGCATTACCAGCTGGGATGATTTAAAGGTAAAATTTCTTGGAAGATTTCAGCTTGTGGTTGATACTTATAAGTTGTTGTTGAATCTCTTTAAAATTCAAATGAAACAGGATGAATCTATGAGATATTTTGTTGATAGATTTAATAGGTATGTTGGTAAAATTACTCAAGTTTGCTAGCCAAATGAAAGAAATCAGTTATGTGTTTTTATTGCTGCATTACAAACTAAAATTAAATTTCTTTTAAAAAGAAAGAAGATTCAAAATTTGAGAGATGCACAAAAAGAGACTATTGAGGTAGATGATGATATGATTTTAAGTGGGATGAAATGCATAGAAGAAAGTGTCACGAAGGTCCAAAAATCTGAAATTTGTTTTCATGATCAGAATTTTAAACCCATAGAAAAGTTTCAGCAAAGGAGACTCATATTGAATGTAGCAAAACCAACACCACCCATTTCTTCCCACCAAAATCTGACAGTTTTTAATGATGAAGATTTTCGTCCATGTCTTATGGCTCAGAATATCTCTCATAACATTGTTGGAACCTATCATTTGCATGTTGAAGATGATGAAGCTCATGACTCAAAATTATAAAATTTGACGGCATGTGTAGATGCATTTCCTATTGAAAGAAGATTGGACAGTGAAAGATCAAATGGTAGTTTGTCGGAAGAATTTTCTTTTTCAAAATTTGAAACCTTCACATTTGATACTTCTACCATAGTTTCAGCAAGTGGTCTTGATCAAGAAAACATGGAGAAGCAACATGAGTCCAAAATGCATGTTGGTGAGAAAGTAGAGGGTATCCCACATCTCTATATGGAGGCAGATTATAAATCTTTTCAGCTTGACAGTAGAAAGAATAATGAAGAGTTATTGCAGCCCCAACCATTGGAGAATCTTGAGAATATTCAAGTAGAAATAGAGGAAAACTCATTCTCCTCTATTATGATACCACACACAAAATCTGAATTAGAAATATTCAAATTTGATTGTGAAGATGAGCTATTTGATAATAATCCCATGTTGGAGTCTTTTTGCTTTAATGATGATGTTGGTAATACATTTTTGGAGAGAAAATTTCTAGTAATGCAAAATTCAGATTCCAATGAGAAGATTCTTGCAAGTCATCTTTACAGCCTTGAGGAAGTGCAGCCAAAAGTATATGATGAGGAGTGGCATTTTGGATCTAATATCTGGTTTAGAAAGCTCTTATAATGCATTTATATTGGATCTTGCCTCACAATGGTTGTATTTCATTTGTTGGGAATGATTATGTTTACATATCAACCACTTTTCCGCATGGGAAACTACTTCTCTCAACCGGTAAATTGCTTCACTTGAGAAACCCCATGCATATTTAAAGGTATGGGTTGCTTTCCCTACTTGTAAATAAGTTTTGGTGTGCTGATAGTTTAAGTTGTCTTTTTTAGTTTCATCTTGGTGTTGGTTTTGGCTTGTTGTTTTCCCAGTTTCCCCTCCACCCATCTGTAAGTATCTCCCTACACTATGTTTTTCCTGACTCTATTACCCAATGGTTCTAGGCACTGTTCTTCATTACTTGAGATTTTGGTGTTCTCTACCTTTTGTCAAAAGTAGTCCCCAATCAGAGCCAATGTTAGTCCAAGTATTGTACTTTTCCTTTTTATGTGGTCCCTTGAGTCACCATCATGTTTCCTGATTATCTTAAGTTCCCTAAAATATTTCGAGTCTAGTCAAACACTAAGGTGTCAGTACCATAGTCCAGCCATGTTTTGAAAGGCAAAATTTTATTTATTAACAAATTGTTTGAACATGCTTGAACACCCTTGAAAAGCCTTGAATAGGTTTGAACTTGGTTCAAACTAGTTCAAGGTTGTTTGAGGTAGTTCATAAATTCTAATAAATTTGGCAGGTACATAAAGATGGCGGTGATGATTTATCTATCGAGAAATCACAGGAAATGTTGAAGTATCAATTACAAAATTAAGGCATGTCAGTGCAGGAGAATTATTAAAATGATGAGCCCACGGCATGCCTAATTTTCAAAAATGCAAAAATGAAGGGAAGAAACCTTATGTTAGTGTAAATTGATATAGAGGTTTCTACTATTGTTTGTAATATGCATGCCTCCATTCACTTTAGTGAAGTTTTCAATGTGCAGATCAGAGAAGTTAAAACAGGGATATGTGATGCACATGGTGGAAAATTTATATCTTCAGCCTGAGGGTAGCATGGGTATCAACACAGAGATCCTAATTAGCTTTTGGATCTCTATTTTAGTGACATCAAATTATATTGGCAGCCATTATAACTGTGCAAAAGAAAAATTAATGAAACTTTTGCAACCACGAATTTTCTGAGAGCATAAAAATTGCCTCTACTCAGATCTACATAACATTTGACTCAGACAAAATTTTCCAAATCTCTTTTGTGGAGTTGGGATAAATTAGGATAGCTCCAACATATCCAAAAATGAAGGAAATCTAATAGTGGAATAATTAGTTATGCCCCCCGCACGGATGACTAATTTGACTGTCATAAATATTTTTTAAATCCGCCCAGCAGCAAGATTTTTGATTCATGACTAAAGTATTCATATGCCACTTGTACAAGAGCCCATGCATGCATTTTTTTGATATGAAATATGAGTCTTGGGTCAAATTATATGATAAATAAAATAAATTCCAATAATCAGTTATTAAAACTGAAAAGAAACCGTCAGCATGGGGAGAGTTAAATATAGAAAATAAAGATTAAAGAGGAAATAATTTTCAAGAATCGGTTACAGTAACCGAATAACTACCAATAAGATATTATTTATTGGGGGAAAATTTATGAGATGAGGTTGCACTTCTTTTTTTTTGGCAGTCTGTGTGCTCCAGCAAAGAAGGAAAATCATTTCTTATTGTAACAAGGGAAAGAGGGATTGCATGTAATGTTTTCAGTTATGGTTTATGAAGGAGTAAATAGATCTTTGAGTCTTTTACTATGTATTGAGGAGGAAGGAGGAATATGTATCAGATCTTTGAATTTGAATATATTTTTCTGATTGAGAGTGATCTATGAGTCATTTTAGTCATCTTCTTCTACTGTCATATTTGTACTCATGAATGTTATTAATTCTATGAGTTTATTCATTCATGTATCTGAAAACAAATATTAAATATTTCTCATGCTCTTACAGTGGGAAGAATAAGTGAATGGTCTTTGTGCCATGCATTTATTTTTTCTTTTAAATTATTTAACCCATAATCGCATTCACACCATGTTGATGGGTGAATGTTAGTATGCCTTTGTATCATCTGGTTAAAGACATAACCTATATTTTAATTCATTATAGATCTTTCTAAGAGGGATTTGTACCTCTCAATTCAGAGGAAAGTTATCAGTCTAATGATAACTTCTCCAACTGTTAGTAGCATTTGTACTTTCATTTGGGCATTGTGAGTTAGTTTGTGTTGGTATTTTTGAAGTGCAAATCATTTTACTAATAGTTAGGTGAAAGGCCTTGAGATGGTTTCAAATGGGGAGACAATTTAAATGTTTGTCTCAAAGGAGGGAAAAATTTGAGTGATTGAGATTCAATTATGAAAATGAGTGATTGATATTCAAATTTAGGAGTGATCCATGTGCTTTGTGTTCTTAATTCCCTTTGGTTGCTCAAATTCATGTTGAAAGATATTAGGATTTATTTAATTCCATCAATTAATTAAATTATCCATGTATGAATGAATAGGTTCAATTTGATTTTTGATTTAAAACTATATGATTAATTGATTAAAATCAATTATATAATTTTGATTGATCCTTTTAGGCTTATATTTGATTATTTGATGTCATGGTTAGTTAATCCTTTGGTTTATCTTTATTTTGTCCCAATTTGATTGATAAATGTCCACTTGATTTGATTTTGATCCATTTTGAAGCATTTTGAAGTATTTTGCTGAGATTTGCATATTTGGATGATACTAAGACACCTGCCCAGTTTTGGGTGTCTACAATTAGGAACCCCTTTCTTCACTTCTCCTTCTTGCAAGATTGAATTTATCTTGAATGTCACTACATCATTCCTAAAGGAAATTGAGTTCTTAGCTCCATCATGTATTTTAGCTCTATCAAACTGCCAAGGTCTACCCAAGAATAAATGACAAGCATCCATGGATAAGACATCACACAACACTCTATCCTTATACCTCCCTATGGAAAATTCCACCCAATCTTTCTCATTGACCAACACGTGTTGATCTTTTTTCAACCAAGTGAATCTATAAGGGTCAGTGTGAGGAATATTTTCCAACTTTAACTTTTCAATAGCCTCCATAGAAATTATGTTATCGGTAAAAACTAAAATCTATGATAACTTTACAAACTTTGCCTAGTACCTTGCATTTGTCTCTGAACATGGATCTTCTTTGGCTTGGCTCTTCCTTGATGGTCTCTTTCATAAGTGTTATTCAGATCATCAAGTTCTTCCCTATCTCAGAATCTAGGGCTACCTCAATTATCTTTCTACTAGAAGACTCTTCTTGCATATATTTTATCCTTTTCTCTCCTCCTTGTGATGTATAACTCTTCTCAAGAAGCCTATACGAAGGATTCCCATACTACTGGAAATTATATCACTTCATAGAAGAGAAATAAGATCCTCTTCCTTGACTATTAGATCTTCCTCTTGAATTTTTATTGGGGCCTCCGGCAATATTGTAACCACCCCTTGAGCTAATAGAGTCTCCCTAGTTTTGAGTGAGTTTAGAATCACTCTAATTTCTGGCCTTAAAGTTCCTTCCACCAAAACCTCCCCTCTGGCCTCTACCATCTCTTCCTCTACCTCTTCCCCTATTGCTTGAATTATATTTCTCTTTAAGCTTCTGTTCTACCTTGAGAGCTAGTTGATAGCATTAATGTACAATCTTGGGGCCTAAGAGGATAATTTCCTCTTGACTGTTCCACTTGAGACCATTCAAATACCTATCCACTTGTAGGCTCTCTTCCTCCATTACATGTGACCTTAAACATAGCTTGTGAAACTCTTTAGTATAGACACTAAATTCTAGGTCTTTATGTCTCAAATTTTGTCTTTTCCTGTGCAAATGCACCTCATAATCACTAGGAAGATAAGTTTTCCTCATTTTGGACACCATTCCTTTCCAACTAGTTATAGGGTTATTCCCTTCTTTTATCCTTTCATCTTAGACAAACTTCCACCAAGTGAGAGTAGTTCCTCTTAATCTTGTCTTGGCTACTCTGACTTTCTGAGCCTCTATCACACTATCACATTCAATGTTATCAAGTCATTCTATCAATTCCATGACTACTTCTAGTTCCATCTTACCACTGAATAGAGGCACACCTTACAATAAATTTCCATTCATATCTTTTAGAGATTTCAAGAATGACTCTTCTTGAAGCATAGGGTCATGCTCTAGTATTGTGTCTTCCCTAGCCACTAACCCTTTCCTTCATTCTCTCTTACTAATTCACTGACTACTGCAGCCCTAAGCTACACTTCTTCCAACTTAGTTTCCATGTCAGCTAAATATTCTCTCAAGATTCTATTCTCTTCCTTCTCTTCTACATCCCTTTCTAATTCTGCATTAGTTACCATTTTAGATGAATGCACTAATTCTAGCAAAGATAGCATCCAAACATCACAAGCCCAATTTTAAAGCTCTGATACCAATCTGATAGGAGTAGGCTCTTCCACTCTAGAATCATCTTGACTCTATTCCAAGGCCTTCTTTCTTCACCTTCTAGGGATATCACAACCCTAATCTTTAGGAAACCCACTAAGAACTCCTACCTACTCAAGATCCATCCTATCAACAAATTACTACTAAACGTGCAAGGGTAGATTTTCTTGAACTAAACCAAATCACTCAAAACAAATTTCAGGGTTGCATTCACACCTCTTTAGATCATTTTAGAACATAAGTGAAGGTTTAAAACCAACAATCATCCATTCATGCATCAAACTCCTACAAACTAGGATTATGATTGGTGTTCACTTGTAGCTCTATTTAGACCCAATTTCTAGATTATTTCACAAAAAAATCAATGAACCCCCAAATATAATTGTATATTCTCATACCCTTTTCTAAGATATTAAATATTTTCAGGGTGTGGATTCTTGAAGTCATCCGTACAAGGCTTGAAACTTCTTAGGAACACTATCCTTAAATGTAGGACTATTAGGTCACTTGTCTGCACTTTCTTCCATAACTCATTGAATTTGACTCCTCCAATGATACTAATTCATACAAAGTCATATCGTCTCTCACTTGTTACTATCCAACCTTTGGATTTCTTCTACCAATCCAACCCTACAAGTTTTTCACTTCTGATCTTGTTTTTCCCTTCCTAGGCTATAGCCAAGCTCGCCTAGGGCAAGAGCTCATAATTCATTTCCAAATATTAAACTAACAAAATCAATAGGACAAGTATATATAGAGGCTCCTCTATATTTTCATCCAGGCCCATTTTTATTACCATGGATTCAAAAACCACGAGGAGCCATTCTTTATGTACAGTCTAGAATTGGACCAGGAGACTGCAACTTACAAGAAAATTTAAAAGATCCTACAAAATGAAGATTATTGAAAAAAAATATTTCCACACAAAGTCTCTAAAAAACATAAGATCCTATATTTACAATGGAAAAGACAACAATTCAATCCGTTTAGAAAGTTTTTTAATTGAAAATGCTCAAAATCATTGTTTTTCTTAGTCTGCAACTTTACATTCAAAGTAATTCTAAACAAAATGACATCCAACCTCAAAATGTTGGTTTGGAAGTTCTTAAATATTCTTCCCTTTTAATTAAAACATTGTAACTAACCTTTTTGTCCATTTAGAGATAAAGAGACTTTTTGGACATTATCGAGCAAATTTTAAAAGTTGCAAAATTGTAAAATTGTTGCATGAGAAACTTTTCAACATTTCTTGCAATTTGGATTTTCCTTGTTTCTATTCACTTGTTTGGATTGACAGAGGACTAAAAACCACCTATAAAACACAAAACTACTCTAAAAACACCATCCTAAGCAACTAGGATGTCCATTCAACATTTTGACCAGTTTTCCTTCTTAGGTCATTACAAAGAGTGAATGGACAAAACATAACAAAAGCAATTGGAACAAATCCTAATTCAATCCAAAATGTTCCTAAACCTTCCTAATCTATCTAAGTGACTAGGAAAGTGCAACACAAAAACAAAGAAGGGAATTTAACCATAGGTGCTCCTGCACCAAAAGAACCCCTAGCTTCTATCTGAGATACTCAAAAGTATCCTTGAAAAATGATTTTGTAAAGATATCTACAATATTATTCTTTGTAGGTACATATTCAAGTCTGACCTCATTTTTTAACATTTTCTCTCTTATGAAATGATATCTGATAGATATGTGTTTTATTCTGGAATGTTGCAGTGGATTCTTTAAAATATTTATAGCACTAGTATTACCACACATAAATGAGACTAGTTCATCAAATTTTATGCCAAAATCATTTAAAGCATATTTTATCCATAATACCTAGGTACAACATGAAGTTTCTATAATGTATTCTTATTTAGTAGTAGATAATGTCACATAATCTTGCTTCTTGCTTGACCAAGCAACCAACTGAGATCCAAGGAAATATGCTCCACCACTAGTACTCTACTATTTATCAAGACATCCAACCCAATCAACATTAGTATAATATGATAAAGTGAAATATGAACCTTTTAGATACCATAATCCGAAATATTTTGCACCATTCAAATTTCTAAAACACCTTTTTTACAACCATAACATGTGATTCTTTTGGTTCTTGATGAAATCTAGTTTCTAAGCATATGACATACATGATATCTAGTATGGTAGAAGTCAAATATCCTAGTCATCTAATCATTAATCTATACTTATTTGCTTCAACTTTTAGTGAATCATCTTCTTTAGTCAACTTACATCTGGTAACAATAGGAGTACATACTAGTGTAGAATTCTCCCAACAAAACTTGTATAATAACTCTCTAATATACTTGGGATGATAATTGTATATTCCTTTACTTTTGGGATTTACTTGTAATCCAAGGAAAAATTTCAACTCACCAATCATAGAAATTTCAAATTCCTTCTGCATCTCGTCTACAAATTTTCTACACAATTCATCTTTTCCTCTAAAAATTATGTCATCAATATAAACCACAATATTTAAGATGTGATCTGAATAAATTATGTAATAAAAATTACTGTTAGAAGATCCTTTCTAAAATCCTTTTCCAACTAGATACTTATCTAATCTTCATACTAGGCTCTATTATGCCCTACATCCCTGTCCCTACATTTTGTGTGCAAAATGTAGGGTCCCCCTTTTTTTCTTTCTGCCTTGGGCTCTTGCCCTCCTTTCTTCCTTTTTCCTCTATTTTCCTTCCCCGGGGTTTTCTTTCCCGCGGAGTCATTTTTGCTTCTTATTTTTGTCCCTCGTGTCTCTAGGACCCAGTCACAAAGTTTGTTGTTCTTTCTCTAGGACCTGGTCCCAGAGTTTGTCATTCTTTGTCAAGGAGCCAGATTTTGGCCTCTGGGATTCTCTTCCATGATGGCTTCTTTTTGAAAGAGGCTATGGTCTCACAGAATCCCCGGGCCTAGAGTCTATAGGTTGGCTTGTTTCAGAGTTTGCGGAAGGAAAGGTAACTTTCTTTTACCCCAGCTATAAATAGAAATCACTTGTCATTTTCACAATTACCACAATTAAAACACTTAAGAAATTTGAGCAAATTTCAAAGCGATATCACAGCGATTTGAGTAGAGTCTAGTGCGAGCTATTTCTGAACTATTCTGAATAATTGCAAGTGGTTCCTATTGTTGAGGGGTGATCTTTTGAAGGTAGAAGCTATTGCAAAGCATCCTTAGCACCTTGCCTTCCTTCCTTTCTCTAGTTTCCAGGTTGGTGTTCCTGGTTCTTCTTCCGCTATTCTGCCTTTTTCTTTGTTTTTGCTTCGTTGGTGTTTCCATTTTTGTTGGTCCTCATTTTTTTTCATTTCCTTTTTTGTCTGGTTTGCCGCCTATTGGTGGGTCATCCCTACCAGAAGGTTGTCCACCCTCTATGCAGGTGTAGTATATTCTATAGGATTTGTATATATCTCATTTGTTTTCCATGTGGTTGTGTAAATAGCTGGTCTACATTGTGTATATATGTAAATTAGCTGTATTTTAATGTATATCCTTCTATTTTTGCATGTGTATACCCTTTTAGCCCCGATATATGTATGTTTTATATGATGTATATATTGTGTATATTTTCTTGGTCATGTGCCCAGCTCATCGTGCCTAGTTTTATTTTCCATTTCCAGTCTGCGAGCTCATCCTAGACAGAATACCACTTGGTTGAAACTCGGCTTTTGACTGGTTTCAACAAGAAATTTTCTCTCTCCTCATAAAATAGCCTTAATGACTCATTTATTTCCCACAAATGCATTTATTAATTGTCCCGATGGTTTCCACTCTACGTGCGCTTAGGCAAGTTGGCACTACTGTCACCATAACTTCCATTTATTGCATAGCCACATGACGTCCATGTGGGCCTGACAGCTCACTTTTTGGGCACAACTTCTAATGGTTAGTTTTCCAGACTCTGGGTCTCTTGCACTCACCCAGCCCATGTTTTAATTTTTCTAAGTATGGTGAGATCCCCAGACCTGGATATTGGTTAAATTTACAAGTTTGCAATATATATACTTTCTGGAATTTTTGAACTAAACTAACTTCTCAGGGAAAATAAGCACCATGGTGATAAGATCTCCAGATCTCAGAGTATTATTTATCTATATAATCTGACGGTCACCTTACCTTGCAGGTTTCTAGAGAAATACACTTCCATCATGTCTGAGGCTTCCGCATCTTCACCACTCGGGAGTCTGAAACTTCCTTTTGTGGCAGTCACCAGGGCAGCCATAAAATCTAAAATGGAGAGGGCCTTGGAAAAATTTCCCCTCAGTATGAAATACATGAAAGCTAATGTCGTTATGGGATCAAAGATTGATTCCAAAGTATAGTTAAATACCAACACCAGTGTTAGGATGTGGGCCAAAATGTAGGCCTTGGTGAAAATAATGTACATTCAGCGGTAGTGCAGGGATCTATTGGCGATCAACATCGGGGATCCTGGGATCCTCAAGGCCACCTATTTTCCATGCTCAGTGTAGTCTCTAGAGTTAATCCTCACACTTGAAACACATTAAAAATATTCTTTTCAAGCCATCATGCTCATAGGCTCAGAATGCACCAGGTATCCTACCCCTATGGTGTCTCTCAACGCCGCTACCTTCCAAATGGGCTTGGGGATCCCTCAATTCAACAAACCAACTATGGTTACTAGAGCATATGCCTTAGCATAGTTCAAACAGTTGGAGGAAGCAGCCCAGATATACATGAATAACCACTGGCTCAAGACCTCGAAGAGGGATCCCAAGAGAATGAAGCTAGAACTCCCCCGGTCTGAATTTAAAGAAAGTATCTAGATGGGGATAATAGCACTATCTCGGGTCTTTGGGAAACCACACACCTAAGAATTCTCAGTATGGATGTACTATTTTCTTCTTGGCATCCCCACCAAAGGAGAATATTTTGATTAGGCCACCATCATCTCCAACCATGTACATTCTCAGTTTCTATAGGTGGTTCAAAAGTAGAATTTTTATATGACTTCTTATATTCTCTGGGCCCTGGCACAACAACGGCTTGCCACCAATGGATTACTTACATCAGGCATACTTAGGATCGGCCTAGGTCAAAAGGCTCCATAGGACTATTTCCCACAAATCCAATGGGAGGCCAGTTTCCCCAGTTTCTGCTGTGTGAATGATGCCTTTATCTATTACAACCCACTCACACCTACCTAGGATGCAGGATACCACCTCCACAGAGGTGATGAATCTGGTCAGAAGTTACTGTCATTATTATATACAGTTCCAGCAACATACATACATAAGGGTAACCAACTTCTCTGGGAAACCTTACTTGTTACCCAAACATTGTGTGAACAAGATAATTATTTTAGAATATTGCAGACAAATAATGGAGCTACATGCCATATACACCTTGAAGAAGGTGACAAACATCTCATTCTCAATTACTTGTGAGAATTACTCGTGCAGTCTGGCCATGACCAAGGAGGTAGACAACGAGCTCAAAAGCTTTAACTTAGCAGAATTCTACATGGAACGGAAGAATTTTGATCTGCATGTCAAAATTGCATCGGCACTTCCCTGACATCAAAGCCCCACCAATACCACATGGAAGACTTCTAGGAAGATTTCTAGGATGACGTGGAAGTTCGGAGCTGACATTACTTTTGGATGACCATGGGAATGATGGAAATATTAAAGCTCCAGAAATTTCCAGATGACTTCTCAGACTCCAGATCCATGATAGACCTCCAGTACAAAGCAAAGGGGATTGATAATTTGACCCTCCCACCAATGGACTGCAATGCCCAAGTGGGGCCCACCATTGAAGAGTTCACCTGCAACGTGGTCGAACATAGCCACACCTACTTTAAGAAGGTGTGCCCCGAGAGTGTCTGTAGGTCTGCCCGGCCAATGCCAAAGTTGACCTCGAGAGCCAAAACTTCTTTGCAGAGAGAAGATAGGGGAAATGGAATAATGGAAATGCCAGCTCCATAGTGACCCCCATTAAGGAGAAACTGAAACAATCATTGGTAGCTTCCCAGCAAATGAAAGATAAATTAATCAAGCGGTTGGCAACCCCGGTGCTCATGACCATACCCATTCATCTGCCTTCTTCCCCTTCACTAGTGGCACTAATGGTGAGGGAAATAGGGGTAGATCCAAAAGAAGAACATGCCCTAAAGGATGCGGGGCCACCTTTGGTCACTGAGAGGAAGAAAAGGCTTAATCTAAAGCCTAAAAATGAGCCAAAGCTAGGGATGCCTCAGATCCCACAAGTTGAAATCCTTTCTTCTGACTCCCTGGAGCTGGAGATGGAACCAGAGCATGCTCATGTCCCATCCAATCCTCTCTCGCAGGATAAATTTGATGATTTTTTTACAACCAACAAGTTTGGGAATTTATAGGGGGACATTACGCAGCCAGAGGCCAAAATCCCAGATCAAGAAGAAGCTCTAGAATAGGAATCTGCACAGGAGTAGGAGGAGCAAGTAGAAAAAGAGAAAGGGACAAAAAAAGATATTTCCTTCAAAGTCCTAGAGATACAGGACACAAGAGTGGACCAACAAAAGCAAAGTGAACAAATGGCACCAGCTGGGGGAATCAGACCTTCAGGAACAACCGTAACCCCAGCCACCATGTTCCAAGTGCCACTCCTGGAGGTAACCTTCAGGGAGGTAATCACCGCAGTGCAAACATTAAACCTTGGCCCATTGCCTCCCCTACTACCAAAGGATACACCGACAAAAGAAGATATCCTAGCAATAGAGGCTGAGGAAGAGCAACAACAAGGAGAAGATAACCCCAGAGAAACCAATGAAGACCCGAATGTTGTTGAAGACATAGATGGTGGAGTAAAGAATATAGATACCACCAAAGCAAATACTGCTAGTGAGATAGAGGATACAAGGGAGGAGCTAAAAGAGGCCCATAATACTGAAGGGGTGTAGTAAGATGTTGGGGAAAAGTTACAGGAACACATTTTGGCTACCAAGCCAGCCCTACCAACCCCATGGTTGATAGAAACCCGAAAGAGGAAGGCCCCCCCTGGAAACACCTAGAGCCCACCTTTCCTTGGCAGAAATGATAGCTCAGGCACAAAACCTGTTGAAGGCCAAGAAATCCTAGACAATCCTCACCCTTCAGACCGAGCTAGGTGGAGAAATAGTCACAGTAATAGTGACACCTTCCCCAGACGTAGACAAAGCAATGACCAAATTTGAAGATTATAACATCATAGAGATATTGTTGGGGAAGAGAGGAAAATAGGGTGAAGTAGACCTATTAAAAGAGGCAGTCGAGGTAGTGGAGGCCAGCTATGAAAAGGAGGCTCAAAATCTTAAGGCTAAAAAGGAGAAGAATGCAAACCTCATGGGGTTTCTAAATGAGATAGCCTAGCCTATCAATGTTATTCCTCTAGAGGCCTCTACATCTAATGCACCACTGCCGCAGAGTGACATAGACTTATTACAGGCAATAAAAAAGAAGGCCCAAGCGGTCGATGAATGGGTCACCCTACAAGTGGGAAATGTCTAGTGTTTTTTTAGTGTCCACACTCCCAGACTTATATGTGGCCCACCATGTGTTACATCAGGCCGAGACCACCGTCAGCATATGGGAGGTGGACATTGAGAATTACGAGGCATGGAAGGTTGAGTTTGAAGAACTCATCTGCCTCAAAGAGGAAGTTGTCTCTAAGTCCAGAATTTTGGGGGAAGAATCATTTGAGTTTGTGAGGACCCAGCACTATAGACTTGACCTCACATTGGGGGTAATCAAGCAACTAGTGGGGAATCTATGGGATAAGATCAATACGGTACAATATTCTTTCAATTTATAAAATTCTTTTGTTACGAAGGTCTCCAGAGCTAATCCATTCAGCACTAACACATGCACACCAGAGGAGTATGTCTTGGGGAAGTTTGATGAGATAATGGAGTCAAGGTATCAATCTCTGGAGGGAATAGATGGAGCTCAAATGACAAGAATAACTCGCATGGTACTCAGTGGCCATGATGCGGCAAAAATGGCTGATGTATTTAAGAGAAATGTTCTAGACCTAGGGGAATAGATTAAGGTGGCTAAGTACTGGCGGGCTGGCCTTAAATATATTGATGAAGATGGAATCTCCCATCTCCTCCAAACCTTCAATGACAATAAGAAACAATAAATTTTCCCCAAGGGCCGGAGAAAACCTAAACATTTTTTTGCATTCTTTATTCTTTCAGAATGTAAGTTCCTAGATCCTATATTTTGTATTCTTTTAGTGATCTGTGTTTCAGTCCCCAAGACCGACCGGTCACTTTTAAAGTAGTTAATAAAGGTTTTCATAAAGTAGATAGCTACATCAAGGCACGTCAGATCGGCAAGAGGTTTTCTGACAGATGGTCTTCCCTAGGTGCCATTTCAACATTACACCTGACACATTAGAGATAGGGCACCTCTTTTCCCATTTATGAGCCATGTAGCCTTGATCCCCGAGGGATCAATTTTCTTCTTTCTTCTTTCCATCTCTCTTCCTAAGGCCGATTCTTCCATTCCATCTCTCATCTTTTTCTTCTGACATGACATGCCTATTCCATCTCTAGGCCTTTTATAGAGTGGCACAAGTAATACCAGCCACTAGATAATGTATTTTATTATACAAATGTAACATAAGTTAGGGTTAGGGTTAGATGTAAATGTGTATAAATAGTAAGTCTGGCCCCATTCCAAGGGTTGGAAAAATTGATGATTTTGCAGTCCATAGTAATAGAAAAGTAGTATTCTCATTTCTTAGTTGCAGAGCTCAATGATCTTTAGTCTTTAAAGTTTTCAATAGTTACATGCTCCCTTGGAGCCACCATTGTACCATGCACCAGTGCTTTCTGGAAGAAATGTTAATGAAGAAGGAAGAGTTCTTGCAATGATGTTGTTGGCATTCTATATTATGGGTTAACGGTATTTTATGCTTTGTATTCTTCATGTCCTTTTCTCTAACACTAAAGTAGATTAACGACCTTCTTTCCTTTTCTAGTGATGAAATATGAACTGATGGTTGTATGTTTCTTTGGTATTTAGTATAGTGTGTTAGAGAATTTTTTATGTTTTGAATGTTAAGAATAACTATAGGTAGATGAAGTACTTCTAACCCTACAGGATCTTTTTCATTTTATTTTTTAAGTATAAGAATGCTTGGAGAAACCTCACCTTCCTGAATCCTCAGAGAGAATGAGTTGAAGATAACCAGCTATCCCCCTCAAAAATAGTCACATCTCCCAACTGAGCCCCACACCATCAACACCTGACCCTCAGGTGCTTGGAGGCCCGGGGAATCTCATTTCCCCAGACAACCTTTACAGGTGAAGTTGGTCGGTGCCCTGGTACATGGTGACAACTTACATCTACTAGCAGACTTGGTCAAAAGAGTCCCGTCAATAGAAACTAGTGCTAGAAGGAGGGCATGAACTCATCCCCCTCTTGAGATTTTTATTTTACACCTCCCAAGGGTACCCCAAGCCATAGTTTTAGGAGCCAAGTCTTCAATGGGATTGGATCTTTCCACCCAGTGAAATTTGAAAGAATCCTTAGGTCAACCCCAAACCCTAGAAGGTTTTTCAAACTTGAGCCTCCTGCTCAAAAGAAGTGGACCCCAAAAACCACACCAACCACTATTTTCTGGGGGTCTAGTATACCTCAAAATATCCAAACTTCTTAGACAATCTAGGGAACCAGCTCTCAACCTACTCAAAGTTTAGTTCCCCAAATGGCTGCATACTTTGGTAACATCGGGTCCCCTATGGGAACTTTTTTGGGTGTAGCTAATGACTTACCCTCACACCCAAAAAATATTTGCCCATGATATGAGCACTTAGGCTCATGAACCATAAAAGAACACTTACAAGCATACAAAGATTCCATGAACCGACACTAGATCCAACATGAAGATGTTGTGACCTAAATGTTTCCCCTATCCCTGGGATAGGGTGAACTAAACTGGTACCTTAACCTTCATGCCAACTCCATCAATATTTGGCAGGACATGGAGGATGGCTTCCTGGTTGCCTTTCGCATACACATGGACCCAACTTGGTCCTACAGCTAGTTCATCTCCATCATAAAGCAACCTAATGAACCCCTTGCAGCATTCAATCATTGGTTCCAATGTGCCTTGAAGTGATACACGAGCCCTTTCATTCCATCCCTAGAAGTGACCATATAGACCTATCTCAATGTGATGGACCCCTTCATTGCCACTCTCCTCTAAAGAACAACCACCGCGGGTGACCGGGACACTTTGGCAAAAGTCTACAACCTAGGCTTAGAACTATCCCGTGGCCTCAACAAATCCCTGTGGGGGATTGGGTAGGGCACACCCTTCAACATGATACCCAGTGGAACTGTGTACGCCAGGGGATATAACCCCAATCTGGAAATGAACCCCCTGCCACCGCCAATAGACCAGTGGGCCTGGTACATTTATCCATCACAAACTCAAGAAATACTGGGTCTAGAAGTATTCCCTTGGAACCATCCACAGTAGGCACAACAACCTCAAAAAAAACCACTCAGAGTTCCCTTCTTTTAGTCATTTGCAACTGGAGGATTGCCTCCCTCGACTCTGGAAAATATTGTTGCCTTCCCAGGGAACCAACAACAACAACCATCACACTGTGACGCAAACACTCAGTTGACCATTGAGGTTGAATCCCTCCCATGAATGTTGTCCACCCTGACTGTGGACATGGGTCAACTGAAGGCGGGGTCTTATGCACCCTAGAATTCCAATTCCCAAAGAGGGAATATTTTCTCTGGCCAACGAAACAACAATGCCAGAGGAAGAAACTTCAACAACGGGCTTCGGCCAAACCAATAGGAATGGAACAATAACATGAACACCAGAGGTCCACCTCCAAACCAAAACACCCATCAAAATGGTGCTGGACCATGACATTTCACACTAGTCATAGAATTCCATCCCATGACCAATTGGTGTAGATTGCATAACACAAGCTCCCACAATGAGGTAAATTGTGCCACGCTAGAGAAAGTCATCATGATTTCCCAGCTAGACCAGAAACAATCATTTGATCATACTCCCCCAGAGCCTCCTGTGCAAGAGTAAACTCATAGTGCATTCACCTATGAGACCATCTTCTTCGGATCCTCCAGAGAAGATGAATAAGAATCTGAATTACAGGGATTCTTTGATGAATTGATTCCAGCCTTTGAGGCCAATGCCTTCACCAACCCATGGGCTCCTTATAATACTCAGAGCTAGGTTGGTAAAGGACCAGTTTACACACCAACACCTCATGTCAAGGACACTCCTCCCTAGGATAATATAGCTGACCGACCTACCCCTCTAAAAGGTTCTATCTCTAACCAAGCAAAAGACCCGACTGAGGGAAGCCACCAATTCCCAGGAGGAAGATTTGACATCACAAAGACATTAGAACAAACCACCACCTCCATGGCCTTGATGGAGGTTTTTCTAAACTATCCTGAACAGAAGAAGTCTCTTCTGAAACTTTTGGGAAACCTAGAAGTTGTCAGTCGTCCACCCAAGACTATCTCTTTTGAGGATGCCAACACAACTGTCTTCTAGGGAAATAGTGAAGATCCTCCCTTCCTACTAGGCCTAAATATCCAAGGCAAAAACATACACAATTGCCTAGTACACTTCAAAGCTTTGGGAAACATCATGCCCTTATCTATATACTAGAAGCTTGGATTCTGACCCACCCCATCTAATGGTGTAGTGATTCAATTGGATAAGACTACTATGAAAATGGTGGGAGAATTGAAGAATGTTTGGATATAACTCATCCAGGGCCCCAGAATAGCCATCATAATCGACATCCAAGTGGTGGACATTCCAGAGACTTATGGGATGTTATTAAGTCAGAATTGGTCTAAGTCCTTGAATGGATACTTTTCAACTGACTTCTCCCACTTATGGCTACCCTGGGAAGGAGAATCAAACAAAATCCACGTTGAAAGTGAACCCTGGATAAAGAAGGCCCTTACCGAAGTTAGGAGGGTTAATGAGGTCTTCTTCTCTAAGACTTCCCTCGAGGTGTACCTATTCAAGCTTAGAATTGTCACCCCAACTTAGGCATTAGGGCTACACGACAATTTCATCCTCACAATGGAAACATCCTCTAGCTGTGGGTAAACTATGAATGAAGAGGAATCTCCAGATTCTAGGCCGGTTCCTATCTGATTTGGGATATCACCTCTTGGTTTGTAACTTAATGGGAAAAGGGAAGAAGGATTTAAAAATGAATGGGAAATGGGGTGATACACCAAAATGAAATCAGACTTTATTTGAAAAAAACTAATGCAGTAATCCTAACTCATATACCACATTTTGATACTTTGAATCTCTGATCAACATATAGGTTAAAAGACTTGGCTACTAGGGTATATACCAAAAGTAATTTAATCAGTCAACAAACAAACATATTCTTCATGAGGTCTAGATCTTGTCCACGTAGAGGAGGAATAATAAACATTCACTTCTCCTAGCTACCAAAATGAATAACACTTATGAAGAAAGATGAAATAGGATTCTGAAATCAAAACTCAAGATCATATAGGAAAAATAGATCATCTATTTTATTATCCTCCAAAAATTTGACAAGTAGGTTACAAATAGTATCTCCAAGGCACCAAGGAACAATGAATTCACTTTAAGCCTTTTCTTTCAAGATTTGCAGCTCAATGGATACAAAATGCATGAAAAAGTGGTATAGGAACAAAATAGTTCACTAAAACCTCTTTTCCACCAAATCTAAACTTCTAAACCTGAAGTAAAAGCTCAGCTAAATAGCCCACATGGCTAATCTCAAAAATGACATCTCCCTCCAAAACTCTCCTCCAAATAGATAGATCATCCCCAAATCAAAGGCCAAAATGATGCCTAAAATCTAGCCTAACAACTACCTCCTCCAAAATAGCACATATCCCTAAATCTGAGGCATGATTAGTGCCCTAATTTTAATCCTAAAGGCTCATTTCAAAAATGAGACTAGCCCTTCAAAAATCCCTCTCAAAAAGAAAGATTTCCTTCGTTTTAGGCCCAAAAAGATACAAATAACTAAGATTTTTATCAACTTCCTATAAATGCCCCTAAATTTTGGCTAATAATAAGGAAATAAATCCTCTTACAAAGAATAATTGCCAAAATTATTATTAATTTTAATATTAGAAAAAACTAATATTAAAATATATCCCTCATTCCTAACTTAGATAAAAACTCAGTGTGGAAAAAAAAATATAATGTGGAGAAGTCGACATGACTCTCAATCCACTTGCAACAATACACAAATTGAGGAAGGCAAGAGGTGGCATGTTCTCGGTTTTCAAGGCACTGCAGGAACAGACATCTGCATTAAGGCATTTAATTTCTTGGCGGATTCTAATTTTTATGATGTTTAATTGATCTTGGCACTTGAGCTTATCTCCAAGATAACTTATTCTTAACAAAGAAATTTAGGGAAAGAAACCCTAACATACAGGAAAGATCTCAAAAATATCTGATGAAGCTCGGCATGAGGACGGTGAAAGAACTTGACCGCTGTTGGAGATCACTGGCTATTATATATATACTGATGTTCATACCAAAATAGGAAACTCAGCATTGAAAACAAACTCACTTCACCGAACTGTAAGTTTACTTTGAGTTTTATTTTCTTGCAATGAAAGCTCATGAAATTTTGACCATGCAAAAGTCATGGGCTCTTTGTTAACTATTGTTTCACTTGCATGAACTTGGATATACTGAGAGTTCTCTTTTACTTGTATAGCCACGAGCCCATATCATGTTTCACGGCATCCATTGTTTATATATCTCTGTTGAACTGTATATTTTTTGAACTGTTCTTATTGTGGCTTTAACCGTGGCTCCATGCATTTCTATCTGTTGTTCACCATATATATATGGGCTTTATTTAATGCGGGCTCCATGCATTTCCATCTTGGCTCAACTATTGTTTATTTGTTTGTAAGCTTCTAGTACATGTCACCATATGTGATACTTACCATGTGACTGTTATAAAACACAAACTTATTTATAAACTAGTAATAGTCACTGTTTTAACTGTTGTTATTTCATTTGGCGCAGAAAGTCATGACTGTTACTAATTTATAAGAATTTTTCAGTTCACTAAAGGAAAATAATCCCTTCACACTTTTGATAACTCAAATACCAGTATGTATCTTGTGGGCATTATCTGAAATTGATATGGTTGTTGTACTTCTCAAATTGATGGAACTTTGAATTACTATCAATTGCAACTTTATCAAATTTAATATCTTCCTCAGCATATTCTGTAATAACATATGAATCTCAAAATCTTGACTCTCTTTGATTACAAATAAATTATATCCCTTTCTAGATTAGCTGTATGAAGACATTCCTGTGTAAAACATGAAGCTTTTCGAAATTGTTTTAAAAGATTCCACACTTTGAACACAAAGTGTGATTATATCATAGAGCATCCAAATTGTTTCTCTTTGCTGATATGAATAGAACCGTGTGTAATCAATAGCTATAAGCTTGATGAACTAGTGAATTCTTTTCTTTGCAAACTATATATGATGAGATCGGCCATGCTAGATAGTTGCTTCAAGAAAACATGAAAACACCTCTAATGACTTACTAAATTTGCAAGGTTATGAGTGAAAAATGTTAAAGATATAAACAGTTATAAACAAACTATCACATCTTCCACTCATAACCTTCACAAATCTTAGAAGGTGATTTTGACTTAGAGATGCTCAACATATAACTATTATTATCTCCATAGTAGATGAGTAACTTTCTCCTTTATGATCTTCCACTGTTAACTATACATACTCTATTTTAGTTTATACAAATTTTACCTTCTGTTCAGCTTGCATCTTGTAGCTTTGTCCACTGTATACAATTCTCATTGATGTTGAATCTTCACTTAATATGATAAGTAAAATAAGATGAAAATGTTTGTTCAGTGTTAATGAAGTTCAAGCACGGGCTCGTGACATTCAAAAACAATAGAATGTTAACTAATGAGGTTCGAGCACAGGCTCGTGACACTCACTGCATCTTTCAAATATAGCACATGATTTTCATAAAGATATGTCTTTCTGATATTATTAATTTGTCAATGCAAATGCATATATTTCTATCACATTGATATCATCAGTAAATATGCAGTTCAGGGATTCTGACTGATGTATGGTGTTTTTTAGGTATTTATTTATTGCTTAGATCAAATTGGATCTAACATCTTTTTCCCCATGACGCTGCGGGAAACAGGAACAATGGGAGACCTAGGATGCAAGACGATCAGAGACATGACCAAGACAACCAAGACATGAAGGCTTTAGATGATACAGATGTACAACTCCAAACACTAGAAGACCTCTTAAAGGAAATATATAGACCCCTAGATTTCATCATGCTTCCTTCTTACTTTCTTTTCTGCATATGTCCTCTAAGTTTCAGTATGAAAGATGTGACCTTGAAGGAACATTTGTCTAATACATTCAGTATGAATGCACAATGTAATGATCGTTTATGAATCTGAAAGTGTGAATTTGATCAAAACTTAGAGTACAAATAAAATATGATAATATGAATGTAATAGTAATGTATTCTATAGACGTCCAAAATCATCCTTATATTAATTTAATTAATATTCCCATAACATTATAGTTAATTTTAATTAATTATATTTGTTATATTCTTCTATCTATTTAATTAAATTTATTTAATTAAATATGATTCATTCTCCTTAGTATTTAAATTTAATTTAAATACTCCTTTTAATGTATTAAATCTTATTTAATACATTATCCCTCATTGATTCCCTTTAAATAAATTTTTAATTTATTTATTCCTTCACATGACCTAAATTCTACTAAACCACAATTAATCTAAATATAATTTGGATTAAGCTAATTTGAACCTA
>MU225770.1:270469-333690 GCA_018584345.1 Thuja plicata
CTTTCTCAAGAGCAAATCATCTCCATTTTATGCATTGTTATCATGTTAAAATAGCTTTAGAATTCTTAGTTCATTGTTTCTTGTTCATGCTTGTAGTTCATAGTTGAATATAGATATTACATGTTAGAATTAATGGAATGAAATTAGTTTATTTTCATTAAATCTTTCATATCATTGCTTAGTATAGTTTGTATCATTTTCATGCATATGATGAATAGCTTGAGACAAGTTCTTCATACTTGTTCTTGAGTTCTTCATCCATCTATTAGTTTGCATTCTAGTTTCATCCACCAATCAATCATAGTGGGATTTATGATATTGTGTTGGGAGAGAACACCCACATAACATCTCTAAGAGCAAATCAACAAGGCATTGGGTGCCCTTGTTCAGCTCATCGGAGGTTGTGATGGAAGCCATTGTTGTTTTAGTATTCTTTTTAGACATGTTAGTGTAGTTTAAATGATTTATATCTCTAACGTTTGCATGTCTGAGCATGCTCCCAATAGTTAGGTTTCCAGCACATACATGTTCATCTGTATTGGCTAAACAGTAATGTCTAAAAGATGTATCTTTATGCAAATTTTACTTTTTCTGATTTTTTATCCTGCATGTAAAATTTTGGGTAACAATTCTGGTGACCTCTGATGGATGTCTGCCTGCTTGACATTGGGACCAGTAGCCTAAATAGTCCATTGGGAATTGAGTCTGTTAATCACCTATGGAAACCCTAAACCTAGTCTGTGGATATAAGAAAACCCTTCCCCAATGATTGCGGGTATGTTTATGATTTGTGGTATTGAAGCAAAAACCTTCATTATCACGAATTGTAAATGTATTTTTGATCATTGAGGAATGATTTCCTTATGTTTGCAGATTAGGAAAACAACCTTGGAAGACCTTGAATCTTGAAGACTTATTGAAAAATGGGAAAACTAAAACTAAAAATGACCTAAATGTGCCTGACAGCACTTAGGGAAACTGGAAATCTAACCTATCCTAACCTAACCATCCATAAATTCTGCTAAACAAAACCATTTACTGGCTCATTGAAATATTTGCCTTTCCTCCTCAAATTGCAATAATGCACATGCTTATTGGAAAATACCAGAAAATTGAACAATGAAGCATATACAACCAGGTCATGCAATATTTGAAAAAGGGAGGAAGTGTTTTGACTTACTTCACTCTTCTGATGGAAATCTAAATCATCATGTTGTACTGGATCTTTCTGATCAACCTCCTCACAAACAGGAGTTGCTATAAATGAGGACTCTCCTTTACTCTCCAACTAGGACAGATATCAGATTGGACAGCCTCTTGAGAGCATAAAATTGGGTCTCTCCTTATTGTTTTCACATCTTTTGTCAAGTTTCTCATGGTTGTCCTACATCATTAGCATCCATGTCAATTCCTCCTCCATGGTCAAAATACCATCGTCTTCTGTCAAGTCAACTAGGAACTCATCAAAACTACTAATCTCCTGGGAATTTGGAGCACTTGTTTCCAGCTTGCATTCCTACACATAATTATTAGAAATAATTTCCTCCAACTTACAGCACCTTTGAATAAGCACAAACTCTGACATTTCAAGATTTTCACAAAAATCTACAATAATGGTGTCAAAATCATTCTCTAAGCTTTGATCGGTTTCTTGATCATGGACACCATGCTGTACTAAAGTGACTGGAATGTCCTCTTCTTTCTCTTGGTCTACAAAAGAGGGTAACTCCTCAAAGAGAAGTACAGCCACCTCTTACTAGTTAAAAGAGTCTCCTGTAGCCAATGATGCAATTTGTTGACTATCTATCTCAGAATATACAAGATCTGCAATTGAATCCAATACCTCTTGTTCTATCAGATTTGATCTAATAACCTCATTCTTAGCTCCCTGATCTGAAGATGACTCACATGTAACCACCTTGATAAGATTTGGCATTTGGAAGCCAGGGTGCTTAGTCCATGAGGGCTGCCATGGCAACTTGATATCTTTCTCCTCTGGCTTAGCTACATTACACATCCTTGACTGAGAGTCACTAAAGTGGGCTGGCTGACCATGCTCACTCAGGGGCTCTTGTATGGGCTTCCTTGTTTCTTTTGTAGGCTTATAACTTGGAATCTTCAACTTAGATGCTTCTTGGATTGTAGGCTGACTAAAGGCACAAGAAGCTTCTTGAGCTTCTAACTCTTGTAATTTTTTCATTAACTACCTCATTTGTTCCTCTTTAAATGAAACTTGCTTGGAAATACACTCCTGCTCATACCTTTGAGCCTCCATTTCTTGTTGGTGTATGTGAGCTTGATAAGATAGCTCCTCTTGATGCATGTCATACTCTTTCTCTTTCTCCATAGATCTCATTTGTTCTTGAAAGTTCTTCAGAATATCATCAAGGCTCATGTTTGGAACATGCTAGGAATAATTTTGAGAATCATCAAAGAAACCCATTTGTGGCTGCCAGTATGCATGCTGCCAAGAAACTTGCTGCTGGGATGGAGGGTGATAAACATGAGATGAATGTTGTCCTTCAAATTCTAGAAAAAAAACAACAATAGGGTTGTATTGATATGATTGATATTGAGAACATGCAGAAACATCTTCATAAAATGGGGGATAGTAATCCATCTTAGGCACCAAATCTGCATGAAACTAGTAGATATAACCTTAGAGCCGCCAGATATGCATAATATTGACCTTCAAAAGGCCTGCAACCTGTTGGATGCATATCAAAAACCAGCAAGAACTGTGAAATCCATGACCTTCTGGTCCCACCGGGCATGCCAAAAACTGTTCAGGCTTAGAATTGTCACCCCAACTCAGGCATTAGGGCTACATGACAATTCCATCCTCACAATGGAAACCTCCTCTAGCTATGGGTAAACTATGAATGAAGAGGAATCTCCAGATTATAGGACGGTTCCTATCTGATTTGAGATATCACCTCCTGGTTTGTAACTTAATGGGAAAAGGGAAGAAGGATTTAAAACTCAATGGGAAATGGGGTGATACACCAAAATGAAATCAGACTTTATTTGAAAAAAACTAATGCAGTAATCCTAACTCATATACCATATTTTGATACTTTGAATCTCTGATCAACATATAGGTTAAAAGACTTGGCTACTAGGGTGTAGACCAAAAATAATTTAATCAGTCAGCAAACATACATATTCTTCATGAGGTCTAGATCTTGTCCACGTAGAGGAGGAATAATAAACATTCACTGCTCCAAGCTACCAAAATGAATAACACTTATGAAGAAAGATGAAACAGGATTCTGAAATCAAAACTCAAGAGCACATAGGAAAAATAGATCATCTTCTTTATTATGCTCCAAAAATTTTACAAGTAGGTTACAAATAGTATCTCCAAGGCATCAAGGAACAATGAATTCACTTTGAGCCTATTCTCCAAGATATGCAACTCAATACATATAAAATGCATGAAAAAGTGGTATAGGAACAAAATAGTTCACTAAAACCTCTTTTCCACCAAATCTAAACTTTTAAACATGAAGTAAAAGCTCAGCTAAATAGCCCACATGGCTAATCTAAAAAATGACATCTCCCTCAAAAAATCTCCTCCAAACAGATAGATCATCCCCAAATCAAAGGCAAAAATGATGCCTAAAATCTAGCCTAACAACTAGCTCCTCCAAAATAGCACATATCCCTAAATTTGAGGTATGATTAGTGCCCTAATTCTAGCCCTAAAGGCTCATTTTGAAAATGAGACTAGCCCTTCAAAAATCCCTCTCAAACAGAAAGATTTCCTTGGTTTTAGGCCCAAAAAGATGCAAATAACTAAGCTTTTTATCAACTTCCTCTAAATGCCCCTAAATTTTGGCTAATAACAAGGAAATAAATCCTTTTACAAAGAATAATTTCCAAAATTATTATTAATTTTAATATTAGAAAAAACTAATATTAAAATATATCCCTCATTCCTAACTTAGATAAAAACTCAATGTGGAAAAAAAAATTATAATGTGGAGAAGTCGACATGACTTTCAATCCACTTGCAACAATACATAAATTGAGGAAGGAAATAGGTGGCATGTTCTCGGTTTTCAAGGCACTGCAAGAATAGAAATTTGTATTAAGGCATTTAATTTCTTAGTGGATTTCAATTTTTATGATGTTTAATTGATCTTGGCACTTGAGCTTATCTCCAAGATAACTCATTCTTAACAAAGAAATTTAGGGAAATAAACCCTAACATACAGGAAAGATCTTGAAAATCTCTGATGAAGCTCGGCATGAGGACTATGAAAGAACTCAACCGCTAGTAGAGATCACTGGCTATTATATATATACTGATGCTCATCCCAAAATAGGAAACTCGGCATTGAACACAAACTCACTTCACCAAACTGTAAGTTTACTTTGAGTTTATTTCTTCCCATTTTATTTTCTTGCAATGAAAGGTCATGAAATTTTGACCATGCAAAAGTCATGGGCTCTTTGTTAACTGTTGTTTCACTTGCATGAACTTGGATACACTGAGAGTTCTCTTTTACTTGTATAGCCGCGAGCCCATATCATGTTTCACAGCATCCATTTTTTATATATCTCTGTTGAACTATATATTTGTTGAACTGTTCTTACTATGGCTTTAACCACGGCTCCATGCATTTCTATCTGTTGTTAACCATATATATATATGGGCTTTATTTAATGCAGTCTCCATGCATTTCTCTCTGGGCTCAACTATTGTTTATTTGTTTGTAAGCTTCTAGTACATCTCACCGTATGTGATACTTACCATGTGACTGTTATAAAACACAAACTTATTTATAAACTAGTAATAGTCACTATTTTAACTGTATCTATTTCATTTGGCACATAAAGCCATGACTATTACTAATTTATAAGAATTCTTCAGTTCACTAAAGGAAAATCCCTTCACACTTTTGATAATTGGAATACCAGTATGTAGCTTGTGGGCATTATCTAAAATTGACATGGTTGTTGTACTTCTCATGTTGATGGAACTTTGAATTACTATCAATTGCAACTTTATCAAATTTAATATCTTCCTCAGCATATTTTCTAATAACATATGAAGCTCAAAATATTGACTCTCTTTGCTGACAAATAAATGATGTCCCTTTCCAGATTAGCTATATGAAGACATTCCTGTGTAAAACATGACGCTTTTAGAAATTGTTTTAATAGATTCCACACTTTGAACACAAATTGTGATTATATCATAGAGCATCCAAATTGTTTCTCTTTCCTGATATGAATAGAACCTTGTGTAATCAATAGCTATAAACTTGATGAACTAGTGAATTCTATTCTTTGCAAACCATATATGATGAGATTGGCCATGCTAGACAGTTGCTTCAGGAAAACATGAAAACACCTCTAATGACTTACTAAAGTTGCAAGGTTATGAGTGAAAAATGTTAAAGATATAAATAGTTATAAACAGACTATCACATCTTCCACTCATACCCTTCGCAAACCTTAGAAGGTGATTTTTACTGAGAGATGCTCAACATATAACTATTATTATCTCCACAATAGATGAGTAACTTTCTCCTTTATGATCTTCCACTATTAACTGTACATACTCTATTTCACCTTATACAAATTTTACTTTCTGTTTAGCTTGCATCTTGTAGCTTTGTCGACTGTATACAATTCTCATTGATGCTGAATCTACACTTAATGTGATAATTACAACAAGATTAAAATGTTTTTTCACTGTTAATGAAGTTCGAGCACGGGCTCGTGACATTCCAAAATACCAGAATGTTAACTAATGAGGTTCGAGCATGGGCTCATGACACTCACTGCATCTTTTAAATATAGCATAGGATTTTCATAAAGATATGTCTTTCTTATATTATTAATCTGTCAATGCAAATGCATATATTTCTATCACATTGATATCATCAATAAATATGAAGTTCAGGGAGTTTGGCTGATGTATGGTGTTTTTTAGGAATTTATGTATTGCTTAGATCTAATTGGATCTAACATCTTTTCCCCCATGACACTGCAAGAAACAGGAACAATAGGAGACCTGGGATGCAGGATGATCAGAGACATGACCAAGACAACCAAGACATGAAGGCTTTAGACGATGCAGATGTACAACTCTAGAGACTAGAAGACCTCTTAAAGGCAATATATAGACCCTTAGATTTCATCATGCTTCCTTCTTACTTTCTTTTCTGCATATGTCCTCTAAGTTTCAGTATGCAAGATGTGACCTTGAAGGAACATTTGTCTAATACATTCAGTATGACTGCACAATGTAATGATCATTTATGAATCTGAAAGTGTGAATTTGATCATAACTTAGAGTACAAATAAAATTTGATAATATGAATGTAATAGTAATGTATTCATCTGTATTGGCTGAACAATAATGTCTAAAGGATGTATCTTTATGAAAATTTTACTTTTTCTCATTTTTTATCCCGCATGTAAAATTTTGGGTAACAATACCAACCCTTTGAAATCTTAACATTTGATTTCACCCCTAGGGAGGATCCCATAGTTCTATAGAGAATTCAGGACCTAGAATAAAATTTGAGGGTTGAGGTTAACTCTCAGGGTGCCATGGTGACCCATGCTACAGTCTTGTCTGGCACCCACAGTGCAGGAGGAAATGAATCCAAAGACTGCTCCTGCTCCCTAGCTCCAGACTACAAGTAATGATCTATGGACCCTTAAGTTCAACGGGTCCTGGTCCAAACAAGGTTGTGGGGCCATAGTAGAATTAATCAACCCATGAGGGAAATCCTTCCTTGCATCCTACAGGCTGCAGTTCAACTGCACAAACAATGTTACATAGTATGAGGCTTTGGTCCTTGGATTCCTATTCACATTAAGGAAATGAATCACCCACCTCTGGGCTCTAGTTGATTTGGATTTTATTTTCAAATAGGTCCAGAGTCAATATACATGCCATGATAAAAGACTAGCCGCATACTGCAATCAGGCATGGAGCCTTATTGAAGATTTTGATGCCTTCAACATTGATCTTATTCCCCAGCAATAGAACTATGTCTCGGATGCCCTTGCCATTTTTTCCAGCACACTTGAGCCCATGGTCGGCTCACGACTCCAGAGATTCTCTATTGAGATGATCCCCACCCTGTCCATTCCAGATAATGTCACCCACTTTCAAGTTTTTGAAGGTGATCAGCATATCCTCACCTTCATGGCCAATGTTGGTGTCTTTGAGGACCAGATAGTGGAGGAATGAGACCATGATGATACTGGGCAGGGCGATGAAGATGATGGGATCATGAACCTACCTACCAACACCATAGCTAAGGGGATGGTCATGCTTGAACATATCTTCGACTCAGACCCTCAAGGCCGAAGAAAGATGCCATCCTCCTTGGAGGGAGGGAAATTTGAGAAAGTAAACATCGACCAACCTAGTGAAGAAAAGATGATATACATTGGCACCTCCTGCTCCCCTAAGGAGAAGGAGAAGATTCTCATAGTTCTCTAAGAATACATAGATGTGATTGCATGAGGATATGAGTATTTGAAAACATACGACACATATATTATGAATCATACCATCCCCCTGAAACTTGATGCTAAGCCTTTTTGGCAAAAGCAATGACCAATCAACCTGCTGATCGAGCCTTTGATTCATCAGGAGGTGGAGAAATTGCTGTCAGCCTGAATAATCTTTCCAATCTGGCACACTACATGGGTTGCCAATTTGGTCCCTGTGAGGAAGAAGAGCGGTGAAATTTGCCTTTGCGTGGATTTTCAAAACTTGAATAGAGCCTCTAAGAAGGATAATCATCCTCTCCCCTCATTGGATGAGGTGTTGCAAATAGTGAATGGATCACAAATGATGTCTTTCTTGGATGGGTACTCCAGATATAACCAAGTCATGGTTAAGTATGAAGATGGAGAGAAAACGACATTCACCACCAAGTGGGAATGTTTACATATCAGAGGATGCCCTTTGGCTTAATTAATGCAGGGGCCATATTTCAAAAGGCTATGGACATTGCATTCAAGGACCTTGCAAAATGGTGTATAATCATCTACATGGATGATTTGACCATCTTTTCCCAGGACAGGTGTGACCATTACACCCACCTCACTCAGATCTGTGAGAGATGTCGCCGGTATGGAATATCCCTTAACCCCAAGAAGTGCATATTAGGGGTCACTGAAGGGAAGTTGCTTGGGCATATCATCTCTAAGAAAGGTATATCTATTGACCCAGAGAGAGTTGAAGTGCTACTAAATTTACAGATGACCGATAGCAAGAAAGAGATGTAATCTTTCTTTGAAAAGATCAACTTTGTCCGATGGTTCATCATAGGATTTGCCGAGATAGTCAAGCCACTCAATGAAATGATGAAAAAGGATACCAAAATTGAGTAGAGTCCTGAAGCAAAGTGGGTGTTTGCCTAGATTAAACAGATGATAACAGAGGCACTTGTCCTGGCTAGTCCAGACTACTCCCTTCTATTTTACATTTACTCTTTTGCTTCACCACATTTTGTCGTGGCAGTATTGACCCAAAAGGTCAAAGGGGAGGAATGACCCATAGCTTTCATGAGCTCCCCCTTTAAGAACACTAAAGTCTGGTATTCATCATTGGAAAAGAAAGCATTTTCTCTTATTCACGCTGTGAAGAAATTCTGACATTATATTCTCTGGAGCAAGGTACATGCTATCATCCCGGACTAGGCTGTGAAATCTTTGCTAATGCAGATTGAACTGGGTGAAAGACGGGGGAAATGGATGGCTGTCCTCCAGGAATATGACTTGGAAATACAACCCATGAAGATAGTCTGAGGCCAAGGACTAAGTTGAGCAATGGAAGAAGAGACTCCCATATAGAATGTCAAACTTACACCATGGAGTCTATCAATCGAGACCTGGGGTACACCAATCTGGTGTACTTATTATTAAACAACAGATGCCTAGAGGGGTTACCTCCCAACAAACACCACACTCTACAAATGAAAAGTGCTCACTTCATGATCAAAAACTCTATTTTGTACCATAGGAACTATGAGGGAGTGTACCTTCGGTGCATTAATAGGGACCAAGCTATGAAAATGATCGATGAATTCCATGGGCAGTTTGGAACCAGGCATGGCTCAGCTGATGTCACCACTCATCAAATCCTTCGGGCCAAATACTATTGGCCTTGTATATTTAAAGATGTTTACACTCACGTTCAGAGATGCCACACTTGTCAGACTGTGGCACATTGTGAGCGTAACCCGGCAATGCCCTTATGGCCAGTCTTCAAGGCTAGGCCTTTCGTTCAGTGGGAATTTGACTTTATCAAGGAAATCAACCCCAACTTGTCTGTCAACCACCGATACATCTTAACTACAACCAATTACTACACCCGGTGGTCTGAAGCTATACCTTGCAAAAATAACATAGCAGATGTAGTTATTAAATTCCTGGAAGAAAACATCATCACAAGATTTGGAATGCCCTTCGCCATAGTGTGTGACAATGGTTTGGCATTTTCTTTGGCACAACTACTTGAATGGACCTATAATCAGAAGATCACTCTAAAGTTTTCCAGAAACTATTACCCCTAGGGGAATGGTGTTGCTGAATCAATGAACAAGAATCTGCTTGAAGTGACCAAACACCTGTTAGAACAAAATTCCCAGGATTGGCACCAAAAGTTGAGATTCACCCTCTAGGAAGATCGCATTTGAATTAAGGCTGCCCTGGGAATGTCCCCATTCCACCTGGTTTATGGTCATAACCCAATGTTCCCAATCAACTTAAAGATCCTAGTTTTGTAGTTTATGCAAGAATTCAGCAACTAGGATGACATTGTGGAGGTTCGGCTCTTGAATCTGGTGTGGATCGAAGAACAATGAGACATAGCCCTTGAACATTTTGTGTCTCATCAAGAAGAGGTAAACCAATGGTTTGACTGAAGAGCCCAATATAAGGCCTTTCAAATTTTAGACTTGGTTCTACTATGGGACAAGGCCCAGGAAAAGAAAGGAAAGCACACCAAGTTCCAATGGCTCTGGCTCAGACCATACCTAATCTCAGAGATCTGCGGGGAAAATACCTATCACCTTAATACGATGACTGGAGAAGCTGTCCCATTTCCTGTCAATGGATAGTTTCTCAAACACTATTTTGAATGAGGTTGGTTTTCCCAAAGTTGTATTTTATATAAATTTCCCTTGCTTGTAAATATTTCCTTCTCGGTGCCTTGTTGGGAGGTAGTTTGCCTTGTAAATAGTCTTGCTGGCCATCCTCCAGGACCGCCCTTTTTCTTTCATTGTCTTTTCTTTTCTTGTCTTCTTTTTGGGTCCCAGCATTTTTCTCTCCCTCTTGTGAGGATTGGTATGATTTGCATAACATCTGGTCTTCGGGATGTTGTTGTTAACATGGTGAAATTAAGAATCTATTGTTAACATAATGGAATCAGTCTGGTCTCCAGAGTTATTTTGCAAGTTTGGTAGTACATTATGAGTAATCTTCATTGGATTTATCTCTGGAAATCTGGTAATCAGTGAAATAAAAAGTAAGGGACAAGTAATCAGACACATTGAGGGTAGATCAGTTGCACTAGTTGGTTGACCCAAGTTTGAACTTTTAAAATGATTCTTTTTAGGTCTGGAGTTTTCTCCCCCATTCAGCACATTAAACTGGACAGAAGGGTGAAAGAAGTACATCCATTAAATTTAGCTAAGCTTAAGCTTGATGGTGAAAGAAGTACCACCCTCCCACCTAGAAACATACAAAATAACAAGAAAAAGAAGTGGGATGAAACTCTGGTCTCCAGGAGAAATGAGAAAATCAGATGACTTTGGGGTTTCATATACTTAGTGCCTCTTCACTACTTCTCCCAGAGGTCATCGACTTGATTTCCTTCCAAAGAACACACTTCACCACTGATGGAAAGATCATGGAATAAATCACGTATGACTGGATTTTCTCAAACAAGTTACTCTTTACAAGTAAGATGCTTTGAGTAACAATTCGTTCTAGTTTTGCTAACCAGAGATTCCGTAGTTCTTGAATGCAAAAAGGCATTCATCCTAGATAGTCACCATTTGTTATGCCCTACATTCCTATCCCTACATTTTGTGTGCAAAATGTAGGGTCCCCCTTTTTTGCTTTTTGCCTTGGGCTCTTGCCCTCCTTTCTTCCTTTTTCCTCTATTTTCCTTCCCCGGGGTTTTCTTTCTCATGGTGTCAGTTTTGCTTCTTGTTTTTGTCCCTCCTATATCAAGGACCTAGTCCTGGAGTTTATCATTCTTTCTCCAAGACCCGGTCATGGAGTTTTTCATTCTTTGTCTAGGAGCTAGATTTCAGACTCCAGGATTCTCTGCCACGATGGCTTCTTTTCGCAAAAGGGTATGGTCACATGGAATCCTCAGGCCTGGAGTCCAGAGGTCGGCTTGTTCCAAAATTTGTGGAAGGAAAGGTAACTTGATTTTACCCTAGATATAAATAGAAATCACCTATCACTTTTACAATTACAGCGATTAAAACACTTAAGAAATTTGAGCGAATTTCAGAGCGATATCACAGCGATTTGAGTAGAGTCTAGTGAGAGATATTTCCAAACTATTCTGAACAATTGTGAGTGGTTCCTATTGTTGAGGGGTGATCTTTTGAAGGTAGAAGCTATTGAAAAGAATCCTTGGCACCTTGACTTCCTTTCTCCAGTTTCCAGGTTGGTGTTCCCGGTTCTTCTTCTGTTGTTCTGCCTTTTTCTTTGTTTTCGCTTCATTGGCATTTTCATTTTTGTTTATCCTAATTTTGTTTCATTTCCTTTTTTGTCTGGTTCACCACCTGTTGGTGGGTTAGCCCTACCAGAATGTTTTCTACCCTCTTTGTAGGTGTAGTATATTCTGTAGGTTCTATATATATGTCATTTGTTTTCCATGCGGTTGTGTAAATAGTTGGTCTACGTTGTGTATATATGTACATTAGCTATATTTTAATGTATATCCTTCTAGTTTTGCATGTGTATACCCTTTCAACCCCAATGTATGTATGTTGTATATGATGTATATAGTGTGTATATTTTCTTGGTTGTGTGCTGAGCTCGTTGTGCCTGGTTTTGTTTTCCATTTCCAGTCTGTGAGCTCATCTTAGACAAAATACCACCTAGTTGAAACTCAGCTTTCAGCTAGTTTCAACCAGGTAGTTTTATCTCTCCTCATAAACTAGCCTTAATGACTCATTTATTTCCCATGAATGCATTTAGTAATTTTCCAGGTGGTTTCCACTCTATGCGTGTTCGGGCAAGTTGGTGTCATCATTGCCATAACTTCCATTTATTGCATAGCCACGTCATGTCCACATGGGCTTGACAACTCACTTTTCATGCACAACTTCTAACGGTTATTTTTCTAGAATCTAGGTCTCTTGCACTCACCCAACCCACATTTTACTTTTGCTAAGTATGGTGAGACCCCCATACCCAGATATTTGTTAAATTTCCAAGTTTGCAATATATATATACTTTTTGAGATTTTTGAACTAAACTAAATTTTCAGGGAAAACAAGCACTGCAGTGATAAGATCTCCAGATCCCAGAGTATTATTTATCTATACAATCTGATGGTCGCCTTGCCTTGCATGTTTCTAGAGCAATACACTTCCATCATGTCTGAGGCTTCCGCATCTTCACCACCTAGGAGTCTGAAACTTCCTTCCGCGACGGTCACCAGGGCAGCCATAAAATCTAAAATGGAGAGGGCCTTGGAAAAATTGCCCCTCAATATGAAATACATGAAAGATAATGTCATTATGGGATCAAAGATTGATTCCAAAGTATAGTTAATTATCGACATCAGTGTCAGGATGTGGGCCGAAATGCAGGCCTTGGTGAAAATAATGTACATTCAGCGATAGTCTAGGGATCCACTGGCGATCAACGTTGGGGATCCTGAGATCCTCAAGGTCACCTATTTTCCATGCTCAGTGTAGTCTCTGGAATTAATTCTCACACTTGTAGCACATTACAACTCTTCTGTCTAGGTCGTCATGCTCACAGCCCCAGAACCCACCGTGTATCCTACCCCTATGGTGTCTCTCAATGCCACTACCTTCCAAATGGGCTTGGGGATCCCTCAATTTGACAAACCAACTATGGTTACCAGAGTAGATGCCTTATCATAGTTCAAATAGTTGAAGGAAGCAGCCCAGATATACATGAATAACCAATGGCTCAAGACCCTGAAGAGGGATCCCAAGAGAATGAAGCTAGAACTCTCCCGATCTAAATTTAAAGAAAGTATCTAGATGGGGATAATAGCACTATCATGAGTCTCTAGGAAAACCCACACCCAAGATTTCTCAGCATGGATGTACTATTTTTTTCTTGGCATCTCCACCAAAGGAGAATATTTTGATTATACTGCCATCATCTCCAACCATGTAGATTCTCAGTTTCTATAGATGGTTCAAAAGCGAATGTTTTAAATGATTTCTTATGTTCTCTAGGCCCTAGCATAACAATGGCCCACCACCAATGGATACTTACATCGGGCGTACTCAAGATCAACCCTGGTCAAAAGGCTCCCTAGGACTATTTCCCACAAATCCAATGGGAGGCCAGTTTCCCCAGTTTCTATCGTGTTAATGACACATTTATCTATTACAACCTGCTCACACCTACCTGGGATGCAGGATACCACCTCTCCATAGAGGCAATGAATCTGGTTAGAAGTTATGGCCATTATTAGATATAGTTCCAACAACATACATAAATAAGGGTAACTAGCTTCTCTAGAAAACCTTACTTGTTACCCAAACATTGTGGGAACAAGATAATTATTTTAGAATATTGTAGACAAATAATGGAGCTACATGCCTTCTACACCTTGAAGAAGGTAATAAACATCCCATTCCCAATTACTTGTGAGAATTACTCATGCAGTCTGGCCATGGCCAAGGAGGCAAACAACAAGCTCAAAAGCTTTAACTTAGCAGAATTCTACTTGGCATGGAAGAATTTTGTTCCACATGGAAAAATTGCATTGGTACTTCCTCGGGCATCAGAGCCCCACCAATACAAAATGGAAGACTTCTGAGAAGATTTCCAGGATGACGTGAAAGTTCAGAGCTGGCTTTACATCCAGATGACCATGGGAATGATGGAAAGATTAAAGCTCTAGAGATTTCCAGATGACTTCTTAGAGTCTGGATCCACGATAGACCCCCAGTACAAAGCAAATGGGATTGATAAGTTGGCCCTCCCACCAGTGGACTAGAATGCCTAGGAGGGGCCCACCATTGAAGATTTCACCCACAACATGGTCGAACATAACCACACCTACTTTAAGAAGGTGTGCCCCAGGAGTGTTTGTAGGGCTGCCTAGCCAGTGCCAAAGTTGACCTCGGGAGCCAGAACTTCTTCAAAGAGAGAAGATAGGGGAAAATAAATAATGGAAATCCCAGCTCCATAGGAGACCCCCATTAAGGAGCAACTAAAACAATCATTGGTAGCTTCCAAGCAAATGACAGATAAATTAATCATGTAGTTGGCAACCCTGGTGCTCATGACTAGACCCATTCATCTGCCTTCTTCCCCTTCACTAGTGACACTAATGGTGAGGGAAATAGGCGTAGATCTAGAAGAAGAATAGGCCCTAAAGGATGTGGGGAAACCTTTGGTCACCAAGAGGAAGAAAGGCTTAATCTGAAGCCTAAAAAGGAGCTAGAGCTGGGGATGCCTCAGATCCCACAAGTTGAAATCCTTTATTCTGACTCCTCAGAGCCGGAGAGGGAACCAGAGCCTACTCATGTCCTGCGTAATCCTCCCCCATAGGATGAATTTGATGATGTTTCTACAACTGAAGATTTCAGGAATTTACAGGGGGACATTGAGCATCTGGACACCGAAATACCAGAGCAAGAAGAAGCTCTAAAATAGGAACCTACATAGGAGTAGGAGGAGTAGGTAGAAAAAGAGAAAGGGATAGAACAAGAGATTACCTCCAAAGTCCCAGAGATATAGGACACGGCAGTGGACTAACAAAAGTAAAGTGAACAAATGGCACCAGTTGGGGGAACTAGACCTTCGGGAATAACCGTAACCCCAACCACCGTGTTCCAAGCACCAATCATAGAGGTAACCTTTGGGGAGGTAATCACCATGGCCCAAACATTAAACTTTGGCCCATTTCCTCCCCCACTACCAAAGGACACACCGGTGGAAGACGATATCCCAGCAATAGAGGCTAAGGAAGAGCAGCAGCAAGGAGAAGAGAACCCCAGAGAAACCAATGAAGATATGAATGTTGCTAAAGACATAGATGGCAGGGTAAAAAATATAGATACCACCAAAGAAAATACTTTCAGTGAGATAGAGGATACAATGGAGGAGTTGAAAGAGGCCCATAATACTGAAGGGGCACAACAAGATGTTGCGAAAAAGTTATAGGAACACATTTTGGCTACCAAGCCACCTTTACCACCCCCATGGTTGATAGAAAAATAAAAGAGGAATGCCCCCTAGCGACACCCAAAGCCCACCTTTCCTTGGCAGAAATGATGGCTCAGGCACAAAACCCGCTGAAGGCCAAGAAAGCCTGGACAGTCCACACCCTTCAGAATAAGCCAGGTAGAGAAACAATCACAGTAATAGCGACACCTTCCCCAGATGTAGAAGAAGCAATGGCCAAAGCTGGAGATTATAAAATCATGGAGATATCACTGGGGAAGAGAGGAAAATAGGGTGAAGTAGTCCTATTAAAAGAGGCAGCCAGGGTAGTGGACGCTCGCTATGAAAAAGAGGCTCAAAAGCTCAAGGCCGAAAAGGTGAAGAATGAAAACCTCATGGGGTTGTTAACTAAGCTAGACTGACCTATCAATGTTATTCCTTCGGTGGCCTCTACATCTGATGCACCACTACCGTAGAGTGACATAGACTCATTACGGGCAATGAAAAAGAAGGCCCAAGCGGTCGATGAATGGGTCACCCTATAAGTGGGAAATGTCCAGCCTTTCCTAGTGTCCACACTCCAAGACTTATATGCAGCTTGCCATGTATTACATTAGGCTGAGACCACCATCAGCATATGGGAGGTGGACATTGAGAATTACGAGGCATGGAAGGTTGAGTTCAAAGAACTCATCGGCCTCGAAGAGGAAGTTGTCTCCGAGTCCAAAATTTTGGGGGAAGAAAAATTTGAGTTTGTGAGGACCCAGCACTCCAGACTTGACCTCACATTGGGGGTAATCAAGCAACTGGTGGGGACTCTATGGGATAAGATCAATATAGTACAATATTCTTTCAATTTATACAAGTCTTTTGTTACGAAGGTCTCCGGAGTTGATCCATTCATAACTGACACATGCACATCGGAGGAGTATGTCTTGGGGAAGTTTGATGAGCTAATGGAGTCAAGGTATCAATCCTCAGAGGGAATAGATGGAGCTCAAATGATGAGAATAACTCACATTGTACTCAGTGGCCATGATGCAGCAAAAATGGATGATGAATTTAAGGGAAATGTTCTAGACCTTGGGGAACAAATTGAGGTGGCTAAGTACTGGTAGGCTGGCCTTAAAGATATTGATGAAGATGGAATCTCCTATCTCCTCCAGACCTTCAATGACAATAAGAAACAATAAAGGTTCTCAGGGGACCAGAGAAAACCTAAACATTTTTGGCATTATTTATTCTTTTGGAACGTAAGTTCCTAGATCTCAGAGTCCCAGATCCTATATTTTGTATTCTTTTAGTGATCCGTGTCCCGGTCCCCAATGTAAACTAGTCACTTTCAAAGTAGTTAATAAAGGTTCTCATTAAGTAGATAGCTACATCAAGGAACATCAGATCGGAAAGAGATTTTCTGACATATGGTTTTCCCTAGGCACCATTTCAATGTTACACCTGGCACATCAGAGACAAGGAACCACTTTTCCCATTTGTGAGGCATGTAGCCTCAATCCCTGGGGAATCGTTTTTCTTCTTTATTCTTCCCAGCTCTCTACTTGAGGTCAATTCTTCCATTCCATCTCTCATCTTTTTCTTCTGATATGATAGGCCTATTCCATCTCTAGGCCTTTTGTAGAGTGGCACAGGTAGTACCAGCCACTAGATAATGTATTTTATTGTACAAATGTAACATAAGTTAGGGTTAGGGTTAGATGTAAATGTGTATAAATAGTAAGTTTGGCCCCATTCCAAGGGTCGGCAAAATTGATGATTTTGCAGTCCATAGTAATAGAAAAGTAGTATTCTCATTTCTCAGTTGCAGAGCTCAATGATCTTTAGTCTTTAAAGCTTTCAATAGTTAGATGCTCCCTTGGAGCCACCATTGTACCATGCACCAGTGCTTGCTGGAAGAAATGTTAATGAAGAAGGAAGAGTTTTTGCAATGATGTTGTTGGCATTATTTCTTCTGGGTTAACGGTATTTTATGCTTTGTATTCTTCATGTCCTTTTCTCTAACACTAAAGTAGATTAACATCCTTCTTTACTTTTCTACTAATGAAATATGAATTGATGGTTGTATAATTCTTCATATTTAGTATAGTGTGTTAGAGAATTATTGATGTTTTGAATGTTAAGCATAACTATAGGTAGATGAAGTACTTCTAACCCTGTAGGATCTTTTTTAGTTTATTTGTTAATTATAAGAATGCTTGGAGAAACCTCACCTTCCTGAATCCCTAGAGAGAACGAGTTGAAGATAACCAGCTATCCCCCTCGAAAATAGTCACATCTCCCAACAAAGCCCCGCACCATTGAGACCCAACCCTCAGGTGCTTGGAGGCCAGGGGAATCTCATTTCCCTGGACAACCTTTAGAGGTAAAGTTGGCCAATACCCTAGTACCCGGTGACAACTTACATCTACTGGCGGACCCAGTCACAAGAGTCCCGTCAATAGGCTCTAGGTGCCCACTTCCATTTGTACAATACTTTCTTATAATCTACAAACAACATCTCAATTCTTTCTTGACTTGAATCCTTCTAGTTGTTCAATGTAGAATTATTCCTCCAGTTCTCCATTCAAGAATGCTGACATAACATCCATCTAATAAAACTTGAAATCTTTAAATGCTAAGAATATCTAAATCTCCTCCATTCAGGAAACAAGGCCATAAGTTTCATCAAAATAGATTCCTTCAATCTAAGTATAACATTTGCAAACTAATCTTGCCTTTTTTCTCATTACATTTCCATTATCATGCAGATTCTTTTAAAATACCCACTTTGTACCAATCACATTCTTATTAGCCAGTCTGGGAACAAGTTCCTAAGTCTGATTCTTTTCTATATAATCAACGTCTTCTTTCATTTCTCTTTTCTAGTTATGATCATTACATGCTTCTTCCATAGCTTCTAGCTCAATTTTTGAAAGTAAACAAAATAATTCTTTCTCTTGGGCTTCTCTACTTCTTGTAATGATACCTTTGTTCTTATGACCTATAATCTATTTCTCTAAATGATTTCTTTGTACATACCTTGGGGTCTTTCTTCTTTTCTTTTTTCCTATATATCATATTCATATTCAAAGTATTTCTTAGGAGATTTCAAATCATCTTCATCAACCATCACATTCTCACTCTCAAGTATCTTATTCAGTCTCTTGTTGTAAGACCAGTACACATTTCTCTTTTTAGAATATCCCAAAAATATACCTTTATTAGATTTTCTATCAAACTTATCAAGGTTGTCTTCATTTCTTTGAATGTATCATTTGCTAAAAAAAATCTTAAAGTATTTCACTGTAGGTTCTCTTCCATTCCATATCTCATATGAAATCCTCTCATAATTGTTTTAGTAAAGAAATCTATTAAGTGTGGATACAACTGTATGAATTTATTCTCTCCTGTAAAATTCTAGTAAACTTTCCTCTTTAATAATTGTCCTTGATGCTTCCTGCACTGTTTGATTCATCCTTTGCACTACATTATTCTGTTGCAATGGTCTATGGGCTGAAAATTGTCTTTTAATTTCATGTTTCTCACATAAATTATCAAATTAATCAAAATTAAACTCTCCTCCTCTATCATATCTCAAAAATTTAATTTTCCTACAAATTTAATTCTCAACTCTTTCTTTAAATATCCTGAATTTATCAAATGCTTCTATTTTTTTTCTCTTGGAGATGCAACCCAAGACAATCTGGAGTAATCATCAATGAAAAGTATGAAATATATCTCACCTTGTAAAATTATTGTTCTAGTAGGACCACATAGTTTAGTGTGCATGAGATGCAAAAAACTTGTAGAAGAGTGATATGTTTTCCTTGAATGACTCTCTTATCTGATTTCTTTCCTAAACATCCCTTACAAATAACATTGTATGGTTTACATAGTCTTAGTAAACCTCTTACTACACATGATGAACCTATTCTTACCAGGTTGTCTAAATTTATGTGACACATCCTTTGGTGCCAAAGCCAGCTATCATCAGACCAAGATAATAAATAACATTATGTAGCTCCTTCAAATTGATACATGTTCTGTCCTATTTTTTTGCCAATTCTAAAAATAGTTCTAGACTTCTTCCAGATCTCACAATCATCATTATTTAAGTACAAAATCATAGCCATTTTAACACATCTATCCAACACTCAAAGATTATGACACAAACCTTCACATAATAAACCTTGTTAGTGTTATTCTTTCCATCAAAAGCAATAGAGCCAATTCCAACAATATATGTTTCCTTGTCATCACCAAATCTAAGAGAACCACCATCATATTTCTCAAGTGTTACAAACTTTATATTATCTCCAGTCATATGATTTGAACATTCATTATCTAACAACCATTTATTCTTATTTCTTCTAACAAACAATGTAGTCTCAACATTATCATCAAATTTCATGCAAATGTTAAAAATAGCAAATCTAGGTTTTTCTTACTCTCCCAAAATAAACAATCTTCTAGATCTGATTCATCATATGATATAATAAAATATTCATTAACATAATTGGCCTTCTTATTGAAATTTTTAAACTTCTTTTGATTATCCTTTTGAGGACACCTAGTTGTTAAATGACCAATTTTTCCACATCTAAAGCATTTAAGGGGTAACATACATTTGTATTTTCTACTGCCTTTCTTTAGATTTCTTGCAAAGTTAATTTCCATCTCATCTGAATCATCATTATCAAAAAACTACAATTGGATCTATCAAACATAGGGATAGATAATTTATGTGCCATAAGATCTACCTTGAGAAGTGAATCTCTCTGCAAGGAACCAAATCTATGATACCAATTTTTGAACAACCCAAATAAATAAAGAGGGGGGGGGGGGGGAATTAGTTATTCCAANAACCCAAATAAATAAAGAGGGGGGGGGGGGTGAATTAGTTATTCCAAAAATCTTTTCACAAACCTTACTGAACAAGTTTAAATACTTAAAGAAATAAAAAAATTATAACAAATATGAACATGAAAGCACAAAACACAAACACTGTGAACACCAAAATTTACATGGAAACCAAAGATGGGAGAAAACATGGAGAAACTAATTCTCATGAAAAGAACACCGATTATGGTAATTTTTTATAGAGGCTCACTCTTGGATTTCTTACTATAAGTAAGGCTCACTTCCAGTTGGGTTAACTACCAAAAAATTAGAAAGGCTAACTATTGATACAAATAGGATCACTGCTAGAATATAATAAATGAAAATGAATCCACCACTAAAATCACTGTCTCCAATAATCATCAACAAAGAAATGATATAAAAGTCAACTACTAGTTGCACCAACTCACATATTTATCAATACATAGATCTTTCCTTGTCAGATTCACATTCACTTCACATATTACTCGCATACCAGTATGTCAGAGTAAATAGAATCATCACTCTCTTATACCAAGTGATTCCAACAACAAGTTTGACCTAATTCTGAAACTTGATATAGGTCACACCAAAGCATTCATGTGGTGGTAAGGAATGTAATGTGGACCACCTTTGCATAATAAAAAATGCCTCACTCACAAAAATATACTACACCATTATCAAGATCTTCAACACCACCATATAGGATCTATACATTACAATGAAAATACTTGAACTGAAGCACAATGATCACTTTACAGATAGGACCAAGTCCAAATAGGTAAACAAAAATATGTTGCAAGATAGATGGGACCAAGACTGACATAGCTAAAGATAATTCTCTATGGTACATCATCTAGAGCACATTCTACATGATCACCAAAGAAACCAATACACATCAAAGCATAGGATATGTTGACACCAATGAAAACAAAAATGATAGCATCAACATCACATTCTAGCAGACAAGTTAACCAAAAATGCTTGACGAGTTAACCAAATATTAAGAGTGTACAATATAGCATGAGAAGTCACCACATACCAATAATCTCCCACTTGGAGACTAATCATACTCCACTCTAAACATGAAGGAGGTTTTCTCACAGCAATATACGATTAAAAATGAGAAAATATTCAATAATTCTTTTGTAGTAAGTGCACTAATCATATCCATTACGGATGAAATGAAAGAAAAAAATATTGCAAAGATTGAGAATATAGACCAAGAAGATTCTTTTCAAATGCATGAAATGAGGGACACAAATTCCTGGCATTCATAACCAAAAAATTTCATGTACGTGCAATATTTGGTTAATTCCAATAGATCCATTGTGCATCATTTTATTAAATTTGTATTTTTTATTTTTTGTCATTATATAGATATTCTCCTTAAATATATATACATTTTGTATGATAAATTATGTAAAATCATTTCGTTGTTTATAAGTTATGTTCTATTGATCTCTCTATCACAATTACCAGACATCAAGATTACTTTTCAAATTTGAAGATTTTGTTTTAATAGGGTATTTGTATGAAACAAAATAAGGTCTTTAAAGGGCCAAGAATTGTATATTTTATTTAACTCAAATAATTGTAAACATTTTAACATAGTAATCTATATATTGTATGTAGGGAAACAATTGAGGAGTTTCATAGCAAGATATTTGCACTCACAAAAAATTTGTTGGAAATAATAAGTGAGAATTTAGGTTTAGAGAAAATATATATTAAGAGGGTATTTTTAGGGGAAGAGAAGACATTTTTTAGGGCGAAGATGAGCCACTATCCCCCTTCCCTAGGATAGGCCACATAAGGCATATTCATGTTTTGGAATTGATTTCTGATGTTTTTTTTTTCATTCATCTTTTGTCACTCATGTCAACATATGTTTCAATGGAGTGAGATCAGACTAGTTATTATTGTTGCTTGATGAATGACAAAAGTGTACGGGTACTGTAGTATTGATTTAGAGTGAGTGAATATGGTGATATGTACAAGGATATGTTGTGATCTTATGGCCAAGGTTGCGTGGATTAATATTGTATATTGGATAAGTTATAGATGTTTTAGTGAAGACTGGGTAATTGAGGGTGACAGTGATCTTTGACAGAGTTAGTCTTTGTGTTTTGAGAATAACTTACGTGCAACATGGATTCAGGTTATGTGAGCTTAAGGGAAGGCATAAAACATGTTAAGGAAGGCTATTTATGTTTCAAAGGTTGTAGGAATCTTTGTGATGTCAGTTGTGGCATGTATTCTGGAGGTGACCTATTTGTGGCCGACTTCATATATGAAGCTTGTATTATGGATTGTGAGTGTGGATTAAGGATATTATATTATATTTGGTGGATTATATTTGATGTTTACTTGTTATAGGTACCATGTGTATCTTAGAAAGAGGTTATGTAATCATTTGTACATTGGGGAATCCTAATTGGCCAACCTAATTGATTATTGTAATAGGGTATATAGGAGAGAGATTTGCTTGTTGGAAAGTGTCTGTGAAGAGTGATCAAAGTGGAAATGTATTTGTGGAAGATGCGAGATTGTGTCTACTAGATGTAAAGAAGAGGTTGTGATTATGTTACTTCATTGGAACTAACCGAGCAAATGTATTTTATATCATACAACTCAATGGATTGTATATCTCATATATATTTGTATTTTGGACAGTCGTCTTGAGGGTGGATTTACCCTTCTTTAGGAAGTGTACCTGGGGAGTGAGCCAACTATTGATCTTGAATCCTAACAAGGTTTGTTTATTTTATTGGATTAATAAGCTCCTAATATGGCTAAATATTTTAACATGGATACTATGTTCTTAGTACATCATTTTTGGGTGCTAATTCCCACCGGGGTTTTACCTTTAACATGGTTCCCTTGAAAAAAAAAGGATTATGTTATGGTGTTGACATTTAATATGCTATCATTTGCATTAATGTTTTGATGTATAAATTTTAATTTTTAATAATATGTCTCACAACTAATTCACCCCCATCTTAGTGATGTTGGTGGATTGTTATTCCTAACAATTGGTATCAAACCTACTGGTCCTTAGAGAGAAATCTTAATAGCTTATTGTGATCCTGAAGATGGAATTCTATAGGAAGGATATTCTAAAGTTTGAACCTGAAAACTTTGATAGTTGAAAGAACAAGATGAGAACACATTTGCCATGCTTGGGAATCAACTAATGGATGATTAAAAAGAAGGATGTACATATGAAGGATGAGGATGAACTAGATGAAGCTACGTATGAAGAAAATAATATATTTTCATATAAAATGGACATGAGAGAAGCACTGATTAGTGCGCTCTCTGAAGGTGAATTCACAAAGGTTAAAGATTTAGATTCTACAGAAAAAATTTGTTCAATATTGGAAGCACTATATGAAGGAGATACATTTTCTAAGGAGGCGAAGTTGTGAAAATGGAATACATGGATAGAAAATCTAAACATGAGAGATGAATAGAACATTAGAGCATATGTACAAAGAGTCACATAGGTTTTTATTGGGATTAGAAACTCTGGAGGGACATACAATGAAGAAGAAGTGATCGCAAAGATTCTTAGATCTTTGATACCTATTTACAAAACTAAAGTGCAAACTATAGAAGAGATCATACCTTTAACAATGAAGTTTAATAGAGAGATGTTGAATGAAAATTTAACTACTTTTGAGGCCACATAAATGGGAGATTCATTACCTAAAGTTGAGACAATATTCAAGGCAACTCTGCATAAACATAAAAAAGACTTTATCAGGAACTGCGAGCACTAGCATAAGTGACTTGAGAGAAGAGACTTGTGAATATGATCATGAATTGGAAAAGATACAGGAAGAAGAAAGAAAGTTAGATGAAATTTTTTCGCTAGTCGCTAGAAAAGGAAAGAGAGGTAAGGGTAAGTTTGAAGGAAAGTTACCTCTAAAATGTTTTTCATGCAATAAGATAGGTCATTTTGCATCTAGATGTCCTACAAGGGTTCCAAAGCATAAATCAAAGTTTTATAAACCTAATTTTTCTAAGGATAAGGAGTGATAATATGCTAGTGAAGGTGTTTCTCATGATGATGCTTTTGATTATGATGAGATTGGATTTATTTCTATCAAGGATGATGAACCTATTCATGAAGAAAGAGCCTTAGTTTCACATGTTGAAAACAAATCAGAATGGGTTATAGATAGTGGTTGTATGATGATGATGTTATGATATTTTGTGAAAATAATCCTAATCTTATCATTGAAGTTGGATCTATTTCTGTAGATGGAAAGACAAATACTGACAATGTGTTACTTGCTGATGGAGTTAAGCATAATGTTTTGAGTATTGGACAGCTAGTGGACAAAGGTTATCAATTAAAATTCATTGATGGGAAATGCTCTATCAGAAGTAAGTCAATAGACTTGATCACATCTGGTACTAAATATAGAGGTAATGTATTTGAATCAAATGCATCTAAGGCTTCTTTTTTTTTTGCGAAGGTTGATGACAATTGGTTATGGCATAGAATTTTTTTCCTGTAAATTGTGATAATATTGCGAAGGCAAGTATGACTAATACAATTAGAGACGTAGCGAAGATTGTGAAACAATATAACATCATGTGTAGAGAATGTGTAATGAGGAAACAAACTAGAAGAAATTTTAAAAGAAAATCTTACTCAGCAAAAGGGAAGTTGGATCTAGTTCATACAGATCTATGTGGTCCTACAAGAACAATATCTTACTAGGGTGAAATGTATTTTATACATTTTGTTGATGAATTTTATAGGATGATGTGGGTTACATATCTAAGAAAGAAATATGAGGATTTTGACAAATTCAAGATATTCAAAGAAAAAGTTGAGAATGAATCAGGCTTAAAGATAAAATGTTTGAGATTAGATAGAGGTGGAGAGTTTACTTCAAATTATTTCAATACCTACTATGAAGAGAACATAATATACAGACAGACATCAACTCCTAGGACACCACAATAGAATGGGATAGGAGAGCAAAGAAACATAAAAATATTAGGTGTTGTTAGAACTATGTTGTTGGAAGGAAATGCATCTCATGTTCATTGGAGAGAAGATGTTGGTACTGCTATTTATACTTTGAACAAAATTGAGATAAGCGAAGGTCCAAGTAGGAATCCTTATGAATTATGGTTTAATCATACTCCTACTATGAAATATTTCAAAATATCTTGTAGTAAATGCTATATCAAAAGAGATGATGAGATAGGAAAGTTTGATGATAGAAGTGATGAAGGGGTCTTCCTATATTATTCCAGTAAAAGAAAATCTTATAAATGTTTAAATTTAACATTGAGGAAGATGATTGAAAGCACTAATACGAGGATTGATGAAAAGTTCCAGATTTAGGAAAGAATATATGACTACAACCAGACTACAGAAATCATGGAGGTTACTACATATCAAGAAGAACCTTTTGAGATTGACCATTAGATCAAGGTATGTCAAGATGACTCAAATGAGCTTATTGAAATTCCTAAAAATAGTAGGTATATTAAGAAAAAACATCTCAAAGATCAAATTATTGGAGATTCAAATACATGAATGATGACAAGATCAAGATTAAGAGATGAAATTTTTTTGATCTGTCAAGTTGAACCAAAAAAATTTTATGAGGCATGTAGAGATAAATCTTGGACTAAGGCTATGCAGGAAGAATTGGAACATATAAAGAAAAATAACTTTTCAGAACTGGTTCCTAGACCTAAAGATAATAATGTAATTGCAACTAAGTGGGTTTTTAGAAACAAGATGAATGAAGAAGGAAGGATTGTAAGAAATAAGGAAAGACTGGTTTGTAAAGGCTACTTGCAACAAGAAGATATATAATTTGAAGAAACATTTTCTCCTATTGCTAGGCTTGAGGTTGTAAGATTATTTATTGCTTATGTTGTACACAAAGACTTTGAAGTATATTAGATGAATGTGAAAAATCCATTTCTGAATGGAGATCTAGAAGAGGAAGTATATATTGAACAACCTGGTGGATTTCCTTTGACAAAAGATGGGGACATGGTTTGCAAGTTGAAGAAAGATTTGTATGGACTTAAAAAAGCACCGAGAGAATGGTATGAAAGATTAGATAGGTATCTACTTCATCTTGGTTTCAGAAAAGCTAATGTAGACATCAATTTGTACTCAAGAACCAATGAAGATGGAATTCTAATAGTTGAAGTTTTTGTTGATGATATCATTATTGGAGGAAATGATATAATGAGTAAAAGGTTCTCTAAATAAATGGAAAGTGAATATGAGATGTCAATGATCGGTGAGATGAAATTTTAACTTGGAATGAGTGGTATTTTTATTTCTCAAACAAAGTATCTTAAAGGAATGTCGAAAATTTTTTGGAGTGGAAGATTGTAAATTTGTTGGAACACCTATGGTTGCTGGTCACAAGCTTACTACTACTGTTGAATCTCAGAGTCTTTTCATACAAATTACAAATCTATGATTGGAGGCTTACAACATCTGACTCACACCAGACCATATATTGCTAATATAGTTGGAATTGTGGCAAGATATCGAGAAGATCCTAAAGAGACACACCTTGCTGCTGTAAAAATAATATTTAGATATCTAAAAGGAACACTGGATTATGGCTTAAGGTATAAAAAATATGATGATTTTTCTTTACATGCTTATACTGATGCTGATCGGGCATAAAATATTGATGATAGAAAGAGTACAAGTGGTGGTGCATTATTTCTTGGGAAAATATTGGTTTCTTGGTTAAGTAAAAAGTAGGATTGTATAGCTCAGTCTACTGCTGTATGTGAGTATGTTGTTGCTGCTATAAATTGCACACAGATTGTTTGGATGAAGAAAATGTTGAAGGACATTAGGATAACTTTTGATGAGCCAGTGGTTATCCATCGTAATAACACTAACACAATGAATATGTCAAAGAATCTAGTCATACATTCAAAGACTAAACATATTTCCATTAAGTATTATTTCTTGAGAGACAAGGTAGAAGAGAAGGAGATTACATTGGAGTATATCAGCACAAAGGAAAAAATAGTAGATATATTCACAAAAACTTTGCCAAAGGATGCCTTTGAGTATCTCAAAGTTATGCTTCATGTGTGAGACCCTCCTTGAGAGAACTAAATTGATGGAGGAATGCATCAGTCCAATGAGTTTTAGAGCTATATCATTTTCTAGACTTGATGTATGGATCTACTCCTCAAGGGTAGTGATCGCAGGAACATTATAGATCACATTTGGGTAATTTTTCTCCTAGTTGTTGGAGGTATGAATATTTTAAAAAGATACACCTTGTAGAAGGAAGATGGTCTGAAGTAGAGTTATGAAACCCTTTTCCATTATTGTCAAAGGGGGAGAGATTCTATGAGAAAATCCTTACTATTTTAGGGAGAGTTGTGTTTAGGATATTGAGAAGATTCTATTGAGAGATGTTTTTGGGGTTGATGGATTTTCTCATATGTTTCCATCAATGCCAAAGGTGGAGATTATTTGAATTGGTTTCTGATGTTGTTGTTGGCATCCATGTTTTGTCACTGATGTCAACATATGTTTCTATGGACAGAGATCAAACTAGTTATTAATGTTTCTTGATGACTGACCAAAGTGTATGGGTACTGTACTGTTGATCTAGAGTGAGAAAATATGGTGATATGTATAGGGATATGTTCTGATCTTATGTCTAAGTTTGCATTTCTTAATATTGTATATTGGATGAGTTACATATGTTTTAGTGAAGGCTAGGTACAAGATGGTGACATTGATCTTTGACAGAGTTGGTTTTTGTGTTTTAAAAATAACCTATGTGCGGCATGTATTTAGGTTATGTGAGCTCAAGAAATGATAGAAGACATGTTAAGGAATTATATTTATGTTTTGCAGCTTGTAGGACTCTTGGTGACATCAGCTATGGTAAGTATTCTAGAGGAGACCTATTTGGGGCCAATTTCAAATATGAAGCGTGTATTATGGATTGTGAGTGTGGATCATGAATCTTATATTATATTTGATGGATTATATTTGATGTTTATTTGTTATAGGTACCATGTGTATCTTAGCAAGAATTTATGTAATCATTTTTACATTGGGGAAACCTAATTGGCCAACCTAATTGAGTATTGTAATAGGATATATAGGAGAGATATTTTATTGTTGGAAAGTGTGTGCAAAGAGTGAGAAAAGTGGAAATCTATTTGTGGAAGCTACGAGCTTGTGTCAGATAGTTTTAGAGAAGAGGTTTTAATTATGTTACTTATTTGGAACTAACCAAGAAAATATAGCTTCCATCAGATAGTTCACTGGATTGTATATCTCATACACATTTTTATTTCAGACAGTAAGTCCTGAGGATGGATTTAACCTTCTTTAGGAAGTGTGTCTGGGCAGTGATCCCATTGTTTCTCATGACTCCTAACAGGTTTTGTGTACTGTAATGCGTCAATAATATTCTAATAGGAATAAATTTTAATAGGGATACTATACTCTCATTACATCATTTATGGGCGGTAATTCCCATTGGGGTTTTGCCTTTAAGCAGGTTTCCTCGACAACAAAGGATTGTGTTATGGTGTTGGCATTTATTGTATTATCATTTGGATTAAATTTTTGATGTATAAAGTTTAATGTTTAATAATTTGTTTTGCAAATGATTAACCCGCCCTCTAAGTTGTGTAGGTGAACTGTTATTCTTAACACCATTCTCTTATAGATGCAGGTGGTCTCATTCTTTTATACCAATAAGATGGGGTGCTTGGCCTTAAAGTACTCTATAATGTTAATTGGGTTTATGTGAAACCTATACATTATTAAATAGTTGCCAACATAGGTGATCAATTGGAAGTAGTGAGTAATATTAAATATAACAGTGTATGGCATCAAATTCTTTCAACAAGAGATGGAAATCGGTTATCAGTGACATCCTTTTATAATCCATCATATAGTGCAGTGGTGAGCCCTACACCTCAAATAACTACTAAACTAAATGACGACAAAACTCATGAATTATGCACATATACAAAGTATGTATTCTATAGGAATGCTTATGTGGAGCGAAAATATGAAGAACAAGGGTCACGCTTTGAAGCAATGGGAAAGATGAACAAACATGTTGCTTAATGAAGAGTATTTTATATTAAAAAATTAGTCAATAAATATGATATATTTAATAGTATATGATTATATTTAGGTGATTATAATATTTTAATAGGATTGTAATATTATTCCCAATATTACTATTTTAATTGGGTAGCTTATAAACTACTTATTGCAATCTAACATGGTTGATAAACTCTTCTATACCATAAAATAAATTGAAGTGATTTTTCTTAGATTTTTAGCTTATAAACCATGAGATAGACCATGGTTTTCTGGACCATGTGAAGAAAGTGTGGTCCCGTCAATATAAGATTAACCGAGAGAAAAAAAATTTAATGATTCTTTAACAGTAAGAGCTCTAAAACAAGAAATTAAAGCTGAGAAAAAAAAATCTTGCAAATATTGAGAATATAGACTGGGAGAAACTTTTTCAAGTGCATGAGATGAGAGACAAATTTGTGGCCTTCAGAACCCAAAAATTTCAAGTATGTGCAATATTATGTTAGTACTAAAAGGTCTAATGTGCATAATTTTATTCAACCTTTATATATGGATGATCTCCTTAAATATGTATAACTTTTGTATGATAAGTTGTGTAAAAATAATTTCATTGCTTATAAGTTATGTTATATTAATCTCCCTATCAAAATTAACAAACTTTAAGATTACTTTTCAAATTTGAAGATTTTTTTAAAAGTTTATTTGAAAGAAATAAAATAACATATTTAAAGGGCTAAGAATTTTCTCTCTTATTTAACTCAAATTATTGTAAAATTTCTAACATTGTAGTCTATGTGTTGTACATAGGAAGACCATTGATGAGTTTCGTAGTCAAATATTTTTACTCAAAGAAAAATTGATGGAAATAATAAGTGATAATTTAGGGTTGGAGAAAGGATTTATTAAGAGGGAATTTGTAGGGGGGAGAAGCCATTTTTGAGACTAAGGGGAGCCACTATCGTCTATGCCCTAGGCAATACCTCATAAGTGGTATTTGTGTTCATACAGATGTAGGTGGCCTCATTCTTTTATATTAATATGATGAGGTGTCTGACCTTCAAGTAATCTCTAATGGTAATTGGGTTGATGTGCAACCCCTACATTACTCAATAGTTGTTAAAATAGGTGATAAATTAGAAGTAGTAATAAATGACAGATGTAAGAGTGCATAAAATTAAATTCTTCCAATAAAATATGGAAACCAATTATCAGTGGAATCCATTTATAATCCATCATATAATGCAGTGGTAAGACCTACACCTCAACTCACTACTATATTGAATGATGACACAACTCATGAATTATGCACATATTCAAAGTACCTATTTGGTGACTATATGAATGTTTATGTGAAGTGAAAATATGAATAAAAAGATCCATGCTTTGAAGCGATGGGAAAGATGGAAGGACACATTTCTTAATGAAGAGCATGTTCAATAGAACATTAGCTAATAAATTTACCACACATGGATTTTTTGGGAGAGGGGAGGGGTGAATCAGTACCTCTAAAACTTTTAACTCTTTTAACCTTTCATCATTAGTAAACAATCTTTATTGTATTACTAACCATTTCTGATGTTCTTTCTTATGCAAGTAATATTAATTCATAATCTTTAATTTTGTGCAACATTCATAGAAACATTCATGAAAATAATAAACACATAACACAAGATACGATATCACAGAAAACTCCTGTTAGGAAGTAAAAATTGCGGTGGGGATGGCACCCACAAAACTTCACTATCTACATAATGGAAGGGAGATGGTAAAGGCTTACAATTGATCACTTCTGATGATCTAGTCTATTAGGTGTATTAAAGTGGACACCTGTTAAGATCTACTCTATTAAGAGCTTTAGCAACACTGATTTAAGTGTGCACTCGGTTAAGAAATTTACAATAGGACTATTAGGTCCACCTTTCTTGAAGGATTTCTTAAGTGTAATACACATATTAGAATGAGTACAATATGATTGACCTGACTATATGCAATCTATAATTTCTGATCATAGATCCATTAAAGCTCTCATAATATGATCACCTATAGTGATTGATTAATACCTTTTCTCTGCTTGTCGGTAGCCTGTGTTCTGTTCTTGAAACTAATTTGATCCTTTTCTATCCTCCTGCATGAATTCTCTTGTCTAATCATTAGATGCTCTCAATGGCTACAATCATCATCGAACAACATGTTCACAATAGATTGAGAATCTATTTATACACATATTTGAACTATTCTTGAATCATACATTACAATGTTAACTCTAGAACCAAGGTATAAAACTTGACCTTGATCTTTAGTTTGCATGTTTTAAAATAGTTAGACTAATTAAAAAAATAATAATTACATTTCTTCCTCTACACATAATGGATTTAAAACAAATAAAAAAGCTAAATATACAACTTTAGTGTTTTATCTGTTGTGGAAAGCTAGGTCCACTTTTTGCGGGATGTAACTAACTACCGGTTCTTGGTCGTCGGGTTGAACTGAAAGTCTGTCGGCATTCCTTCATTGAACTAATCATCGGGTTCCTCTCTTTTTTGTTCCATTAGTGTGCACTATTGTTACTCATTGGGTTCCTTTATCCTTTTTGTCATTAGGCAACACTAAATAGTGTTTTTCGGGATGCTTTGAACTTGGTAGTTTTGGGTAACCTTGGCGTTGGGTAGTGTTGTGCCCCATCTGTCGGTGTAGTGTAGGCCGATGGTGTAGATCATGTTTTTCCTTGTATATACTAATGGAAAAATATAATGCCTTCAATCTCTGTCTTTGACATTAGTATCAAAAAATGATATGTGCATAATACTAAAGTGTTCAGTATGTACACCATGTATATATTCTTAACATTATATGACACCACCTAATTGTATGCATCGGTATAGTATAATTATATGTACATGTATACTTGCCTATGTACTATATATTCCTTGTTCTTTGCTCTTTCAAATGTTTGACTGTACACATCATTTTCTCCTTTCATTTCCCCTTCTTTTACTGTGACTGTACATATCACTTCCCCATTTATTTGATACTCATGACAAAAATGTACAACTTATAAGATGCAAAAAATATGAAAAAAATGTGTAACTTACAATGTGTCAAGAATATTTGAGTGGGAGTTCTTGATATCTTCCAGCAATTTCTCCCATTTTTCTTTTAGTAGTTCTAGTGACATGTTCTCTAGCTCTAGTCGTGCATGCATATCATAAATGTTGTCCAAGACAAACATTTCTGGGGTGGAAATTAGTTCTTTTTCCTCTATCAGATGTTTTTACAGTAGTGAGAGTTTCGATAAGAGTTGTGATTGAATCTCATTTACCTCATCTCTAAACTTGGTGTCTACAATCTGAATGTCCTGTCTCAATTTTTGAGCTTGCTTGAGTTTCTCATTGTGCAATTTTATTTCCTCTTCACTATTCATGAGACTTTGTGCACATTTTTGAAGATCAAAATCTATTTGTGCTATCTTGTCGGTATACTCCTGGGTGATTTGATCAAGCGTGGATAACTTTTGTATCAAGGTTATAGATTCTAAGATTATTGGATCTATTATGCTAACCAATTCAGAAAGATTTACCTTTTGCAATGCCACTTCTTGGCTTATCTTTTCTGCTAGCTTGAACTCATATTTCTGTTCAAGTCTTTCTTCCATGACCTTCTCAGCATTTATGTTGTGAGATGTGATTATATTTGTGAGAACCACTAATTGATCAAGCATTGGGGCTGTTCGATCAACATCTACATCAGGTACAATTTTTTGAAGTATTCCTCATGCTACTTCAAGTACCTTTGCCTCTTTTGTGGCTTTTCTCAAATTTCTTTGCATTGATTTTCTCTCACAAATTTCTGCATACTTTTTCAATTCAGTTGGATCCAATGTCCTTGGATCACAAACTAGAATCTCAATGATTTCATCCAAAGTGACTGTATTCTTATTCTTTCTCTTCTTTTTCTTTGAGATTTTTGTGGGTGTAGATGTATGAACTACCATTTCTAGTTCATTTTTCCTCTCTAAAGTTCTTGGTGAAGGCTTTATTGAATATGCTTCTTGTGTTTTCTGCTCGGGGTGTACCTCTTGATTTTGTGAAGAAGTCTCTCCATTAACCTTGGGTGTCTCTACAGATTTTTCTTCTATTTTATTCTCTAGCTCATCTTTCATTGCTTATTCACTCTTTTCTTTCTGTGTCTCCTCTTATACTTTTTGTTTTTTCTTTTTACTTTGATCAGTAGATTTATCTTTCTGATCATCAGTTGCAGCTTTCTCTATAGTTGTGTCATTTGTTTCATCTGTGGTGTCTTTTGCATCTACATCACCCTTGTCCTTGGGTGTGCTTGTATCTTCTACAGTAGATCCTTCACTACCTTCTAGTATATTGATGGCCTTCATAAATACTGGCATATTTCTTTGTGTGCTAGCTTGTACTATATCTAGAGTGGTGTCCAGCTCATCGGTTTGATCTTTTTGAGCAGTGACATCTTAATCTTTTTGTATTTTCTCTACAGGGTCTGGTTCTTTTATGTCAATGAATGAAGTTTCCTACCATGTCTCATCAACAACATTCATTTCTTTATGACCTGTTCTCTTCAACTCTTGTTTCTTTTCCTTATCCTTAAGAGATATAAATATTACATAATCTTATTTTTGTGGATCCTTATCAGAGTCATAATGTGTGATGCATTGAATATCAAGATCATCCATGACTTTGTCCAAATCTATTGGTTCCATATCCTCAACATTGTCCAAAGAAACATGCTGAGGAATTTCCTTGTATTTCTCCTCCTCTCTATGAGGTGTGTCGGTGAGAAGTAATTGTTCCTCATGATGTGTTGACTCTACAGGAAGATCTAGGAGTTGTCTCCATTTAGTCTCGGTCATTGTGTCTAGCTCTATGAACTTATCCTCTATCACTTTGTAAGCTCTTATCTTGGATAAAAATGTTCTTGAGTGCTTCTTCATAATTTATTTTATTTCTTCTATCTTAGATTTAGGAGGCATAAGTGTGACAAGTACCCTCTCCCTTGCTTCTCTTTCAATTTGTAGAGCATATGACCATTGTTGAGATATTTTGTTACCTAGCTCTTTAGGTATTTGATTGATGAATTCAGCTAGTACATATTTGAATTTTACCATTTCCTTGATGATTGCTTCTTGTATCTTGTTTTGGTCTTCTGGCTTAAGTGTATCCCATTGTCTTGTTTTCCTATCAGACATGGCACCAATTGTAGCAATAGAATAAACAATTTCATCAAATTTTCTAGTAAGAAAACTTTTCTTACTTACATTAGGCTCATCCTCTTTATAATCCTCAATGTTAGCTTTAGTCTTGACAATTCTTTTTCTCCTCTTAGTAGGTGTTTGTTTCTCAGTTTGCTTCTTTGTTTTCTTTGTTTGTTGCTTCCTCTTATAGGTCCCTACTTTACCTTTCTTAAGAGGTGTGGTATTGGTCTTAGCAGTGTGACTCCTTATTCTTTGTTTCTTTGTAGGAGGTGGAGGTGTATCAGACTCAGTTGCCTTAAAGTCTAATTTATGCTCATGTTTCCCTTCACCGATGGTACCCTATTCATCGGTTTTCTCTATTTGTTCTTGTTCCTCCTCATTAACTGATAGAATCTTTTTAAGATTCTTAACCATCTTATTCTTTTTTTTGACAATCTTTTTGATTTCTAGGCCTCTTTTTATCTTTGACCTGGCCTCTTCATAGGTTCAAAACCTTGGTTGTTTGTTGTCAATTTTCTCATTGATCAATACATCAATAGCATTGGTTGCTTGATCTATGTTGATTTCATAATCAATACGGGCTAACCAAGCTATCCTTTGTACAACCAGTTTTATGTGGGTGAAATATGCATCCACCATAAAACATATCTCATCCCTATGTTTTTCAATTAGTTTCTCAAGGATTCTTACTCTTTCCATCATCTTTTCATTGAATTTAAGGAAGTATGCAGTCATAATTGAATCAAAGTTATCTCCTAGTGACTTAATAAGTTCACTAATTTGTAGTGTCACCAAATTTGTAGTGTCCCATTTCACTTTTCCTACTGAAGGAAAGTATTCTTGAAAGTAGAAAAATATACACATGATAAGTGAGATGAACTTACATGTGTTAGTCTTTACAGACCTTATTGTGTTCATGTTCTCATCAAGTTGCTTTAGCAGGATCTCACACAGATCCATTTGGATTCCCTTTGTTACTATCTTGTAAAACATGCTTACTAATGTTGACAATATGTTATTTATCCTACTTTCCTAAAATATCTTGTACCCAATCAAACATGCACTGAACCTCAGTTCCTCATTGGTGATGATGTTCACTTTAAGACCTCTATTATCCCATTCAAATTTTGTGAGATTTTCAACTTCTGGCCTGGAAGGATGCTCGTGAGCATTAGGCTTGTCGGTTATTGGATAACCAATGATAGCATGAAGGACATCCTTAGTGATTTGTTTGGATTGATCCAACCATAGCTTCTAATCATGCATTCTGCTAAGTACCAACCTAGTCCAGTCGGTTTTGAAGTCCCTCAGAAAATATAGGGCATTTGTTATTCCCTTTACTTGCAGATACTTATGTTCATATTTTAGGTTTCCTTTTGCATCACAAAGCTTCTTGTAAGCTTCATCTATCTCTAGATCACCAATTTCAGCAATCTTATAGTGAATATAGGACCTTACATCCTCTATTAGCAAAACCCTAGGTGGAATTTTAGAGAATGTGCCAGTTTCATCGGGTTGTGATGCAATCTCTAGGCATATCTTATATTTGGGCTCTACACATGTGTTGTTCTTAATTAACCTAACCACATTATTCTTATTATTCTTGATCTTAGTGGTTCTTGAAGTGGTTGCCATCATTTTTTTAAATTTGGGGCTTTCTTGAAAATAATGATAGAGTTCTTTGGTGCCCTCAGTACTTACTTTAATCTGTGATACTGGTGAATGATCTATTAGCTATGTGCTAGATTGAGTTGAGGATGCTTTTCTATCTTCTCTTTTATCACTCTAGTTTTCACTCTACTTTTTCTCTTCAAATCGTGGGTGCAAAATGAAGTGCTCCCATCTAGTATTTATAGATTTTTTCCCTAATTATGTCATAAATTCTCAACGAATCATTGGGTCATGAACACGAAGTTCGTCGAGAAGATTTTCAAAATCATCATCGGTGTTGTTAAGATGCTTGGGATGGCTATTAAGAATTTTCTTTTTCCAATAGATATTGGTGTTTTGTCATGACAAATTTATAACTTTTCTTCCTTACCGACGGGTGTCGGGTTACATTAGCAACTTTGCCATTTTATGTGTTGACCAACAATTCTTTGTAAGTGTAGACAACTCATCCTTTATATTCATCGATGTTTTTTGGTATGTGTTTACTGATGGGATTGTTTTCTCATAATTATAACAAGTAACATAATATGCATCTTTATTCATATAGATCTTGACTATGTATCAAATTGTATAATGGAATTTATGCAAAATATAACTTGGTGTAGTGCAGTTCCATACTTACTTGTTCAGCTTAAGTGGAGGTGGTGATGTCACCAAAACCATTGGATGGGGTGTCACCATTTTCATTGCTTGGTCCAGCTTCATCATTGCTGAATATTTTCTCCACATTTTGTCTCTAGCCCTCTGGATATCTTCAATGGTGTTTCCATTGGGATATGTGCTTGTCTCTATCATTTGATCTTTGCAGTCTTTCTTGAGATGAGAAACTTTATGACAGTGTAAGCATGTCATTCTAGGGTTTTTCTAGCCTCTATACATTTTGGTCCATGCCCTCATGTAGTTTTTAGCATTGTGACAATATCTACCACATGCTGTACATTTTTTCTAAGTATTGTAGTCCCATACATATTGATTACCGATTCTCTTTGGTTGATAGGGAGTTTCTTGACCTTTAGGCTTCCATGCTTTTGTTTTATTTTTGTAGCATTCATTAGTTGTGTGCCCATTCATTTTACATGTAGGACAGTATTTTTCCATGTAGGTTTCCTTCTTTGGTTGTTCTTTCTTAGACTTACATTCATATGCTTTATGTCCTTTCTTGTTACATTTATAACAGAATCCTATGAATGAATATGTAGATTTAGGAATACCTTTCATTTTTCCTCTACACACATTTTATGTGTGCCCTTGCTTTCCACAGTGTTATCATGCAAGCTTTCTTGGTCTTGGATTTTCATAGACATTCTTTGGATTGGCTTGGTTTGATGATTCTCCATTTTCGGTAAATCCTAGACCGATTTTGTTGTTGATTCTTCATTGTCCTTCAAGAAAATCATCCATTCTTTTATTGCTTTCTTTAGCCTTTGTGATAATTTCATTATGTTGTTGCTGAACTCTAACCTCATGCTTTAGGTTTTCATTTTCTTCTCTTAGTTCACCGATAGCCTCTACTCTTTCAATGAATTCTATATTCATTCTATTTGCTTCTTGACTCATAAGAATAACCTGATTTCTAATCTCATGGTGATGCTCAGCATGTCTTTGAATTTATAACTCCTTTTCTTGTAGCTTCTCTATGATCTTCCTTCTATCATCAATAGCTAGTGTTCTTTCTATTTCAGCTTGTCTAGCAGAAATTATCGCATCAATCATTCTTACCATTTGGATCTCTTGACCGATTTGCAGCATCTTTATTTGCTCTATTAGATGTTGATTGATCTCCTTTAGATTTGTGATGTTCTCTTCTAATGTATCTGATGCATTACTTGTATTTGATCCTGAAGATTCAAACAAATATTGAATCTCTTCTTATTGATAATCTTTTTCATTTCTTCAAGTTGCCATACCTTTTCTTTCATCCAACAGCTCTCTCATCTTGACTCTTGCTTCTTTATACTATTCATAGAACATCTGTATCTCAATATTTTTGTTCTCAATATTCTTATTAAGTTTTTACTTCTCCATTGTATGATCTTTGCTCTTAAGCCTTTAAGATTTCCAAGAAGAGACTTAGCTCTGATACGAATTGTTGGGATTAATGGGTAGTCGTACTGAGAGGGAAGGGGTGAATCAGTACCTCTAAAACTTTTAACTCTTTTCACCTTTCATCATTAGTAAACAATATTTATTGTATTAACAACCATTTCTAATGATCTTTCTTATGCAATTAATATTGAGTCATAATCTTTAATTGTTTGCAACATTCATAGAAACATTCATGAAAATAATACACAACACAAGATATGATATTGTAGAAAACTCTTGTTAGGAAGTAAAAATTATGGTGGGGATGGCACCCACAAAACTTCACTATCCACAGAATGGAAGGGAGCTGGTAAAGGCTTACAATTGATCACTTATGATGATCTACCCTGTTAGTAGTATTAAAGTGGAGGCATGTTAAGATCTACTCTATTAAGAGCTTTCGCAACACTGATTTGAGTGTGCACTCAGTTAAGAGATTTACAATAGGACTGTTAGGTCCACCTTTCTTGAAGGATTTCTTAAGTGTACTACACTTTTTATAATGATCACAGGTCTATTAAAGCTCTCATAATATGAATATCACCTATAGTGATTGATTAATACCTTTTCTCCGCTCGTCAGAAGCCTGTGTTCTGTTCTTGAAACTGATTTGATCCTTTTATGTCCTCCTGCCTGAATTCTCTTGTCTGATACTTAGATTCTCTCAATGGCTACAATAATCATCAAACAAAAACATGTTCACAATAGATTGAGAATCTATTTATACATGTATTTGACCTATTCTAGAGTCACGAATTACAATGTTAACTCTAGATCCAAGGTATACAAGTTGACCTTGATCTTTACTTTGCTTTTTTTAATACAATTAATCTGATTAACACAATAATAATTACATTTCTTCCTCCGCACATAATGGATTTAAAACAAATCAACAAGCTAAATATACAACTTCAGTGTTTTATATGATGTGGAATGTCAGATCCACTTTTTGTGGGATGTAACTGACAGTTAGTTCTTGGTCGTCAAGTTGAACTGAAAGTCTGTTGACATTCCTTCATTGAACTAATTGTGTAGTTCCCTTCATCTGTCAGGTTCCTCTCTTTGTTGTTTCATCAATTTGCAGTGTTGTTACTCGTCGGGTTCCTTTATCCTTTTTTTCATTGGGTAACACTGAATAGTGTTTGTCTAGATGCTTTAAACTTGGCAGTTTCGGGTAACCTTGGGATCGAGTAGTGATGTGCCCTGTTTATTGGTGTAGTGTAGACCAATGGTGTAGATCATGTTTTTCCTTGTATATACTAATGGAAAAATATAATGCCTTTAGGATTTAACATAGTAGAGCATGTGGTATTGAAAATATTTGTAAGTAGGTTCTCTTTGAGTCAAATTTCTTGGTGGGCAAATGTAATAAGGATGAAAAATATTGAAGATAATATTTGAAGATATATAAATGAATTATGTAGTATTGCATATTTCCTTTGTTTAGTATTATTTAGGATAAATGTATGATTAAATTTTTCTTCTCTATGATCTCTACCTTCATCTAGTGTTTAAGTGTATATTCAATATCTATAGATTAGAAAATTTGACATAGTAAAATGTAATTGAAGCATATGTTAATTTGACTTACAATGTCTAGTGAAAGATAATAGATTTATAACGTGAGTGCAGTCTACTAAATTTTGAGCTTGATTTCACGCCATAGAATTTAGTTATTTATACTTGTTCAAATGACTTAATTTATGTTTTTATTTTCTATTTTTATAAATAATTAATTTAAAAATAGGAAATATTTAATTAAGTTTTGTAAGATTAAATAATTTAAAATAGATATTAATTTGGTCAAATGGTTATATTTCCCTTTGATTTTAATAAAATAGGATAGGTTGGTTGGTTTGAAATAACTTATTTACCAATTCTTGGTGGCAATTAATGGAGAATGATGTAGTATTATCTAAAAGAATTATTTATATATGGTGAATGATTATATCATTTTTCAATTCTCTTTATCTTATTTTTATTTTTTGCATAATTTTAATTCAAGTATATTTTTTAATCTAAAGGTCATAGCATAATGAGTATAAGGTGTATTTTGAAAAAATAGTGAAAATTTGAAAATATTATTCTTCTTTGGGTATGCAAATGTTGTAACAATCACCATAAAGAAAGATGTGTTGTCTAGAAACCATGTTTCTATCAAGGAATTTATGGATTATGTTCATATTGGTTGATACAATTCTCTATATAAACTACACATAGTCAATGTTTCATGAACGAATACTAAGATTAAAAATACATTTTATTGCACACTTAATAACATGCCTAACCTTTTCTAATTATCCAATTTTTATGAATATAGTCACATTTATTAGATCCTAGCTCTAAAATATTAAAATTGCCATACACAATCCATGGATCTATGAACAATGACTCTTATAATTTATTTTAAATTTCCAAATACAGTGAGTTTTCCTTTTCTTAAATTAGGAGCATGACATTTTAGGACTTATTGTTAACTTTTGTAGCTCGTCAAGTGTTCTGGACTTTAGAGGTGTTGTGGAGGCTGGGAAAACAAATGAATGTGAATTGGCACTAGTTGGGATTCAAGGTTCTTCCCAATTGTGGCCCTTTAGTTTCTGAATGAGAGAGTATATGTAGGGAATTGATGAGCCACATTGTGATAGAGATTTATTGGAATCAACTGAGTTTGTAGGTCGATAGAGTAGGGTTTTTTGAAGCATAAGAAAGAGAAATTTATAGCTCCTAAGCTCAAGAGCGAGGCACAACAATTGAAAGAGAGGATATTTTCAGTAGTTCAACAAGTAAAAATTACTCAATGATATATTTTCTAAACATATTAATAAAATGCATCAGACTTGAAACCTATTTTTCCCTAGATTGGGGTTTTTCCATGAACATTTGTCCAAATTATTTGTGTTATCTATGCATTCGTTTTCAATCAATTTTCACTACAATTTTCATTTGGTGTTAAATTAATGTGTATTATTAGGAATAATACTAGACTAATAGTACCTTCTAGGTAAAGATAAATTTCATATTGTACCAGATGCCTAAAGTACTGAAGTTATATTCTAGGTAAACGTAGGTTTTTGGTGAAAGAGAAATCAAAGGTTTCCATAGTGGTTAAGTTTCATTTTATTTTGTTTGAGGGTTTTAGAAATTTATAGCTAGCTTCTAAGCTCAAGAGCGAGGCTAAACAATTGAAAGAGAAGATATTTTTAGTAGTTCAATGAGTAACAATTACTGAATGATATATTTTATAAACATATGAATAAAATACCTCAGACTTGAAACCTAGTTTTCCCCAGATTGGGGTTTTTCTATGAACATTTTTCCAAATTATTTGTGTTATATGTGTATTCATTTTAAATCAATTTTTACTATAATTTTCATTTAGTGTTAATTGATGTGTATGATTATAAATAATACTAGGCTAATAGTACCTTCTAGGTAAAGATAAATTTCACATTTTACCAGAGGCCTAAAGTACTAAAGTTATATTCTAGGAAAGCATAGGTTTTTCATGAAAGAGAAATAAAAGGTTTCCACAGTGGTCAAGTTTCATTTTATTTTGTTTGAGGGTTTTAGAAATGGCTTCGGCTAGTGTCAGAGATTAAGATAGACTAGATGGTGCATCAAAATTTGATATTTAGAAATCCAAAAAATTGTATTTGCTAGAAGAGCATGGACTAAAGGAGTATGTAATGACCAATATTATTGTACCCACAAATCTAGAGCTATTAGTAGATTACCAAAAAGAGGATTCCCAAGATAGGCATATTATCCAAGATGAGGTTAAAAATAATATTGTTACCCATAGTTCAGGATTGGATGCTTGCAAGAAAATGTGGGATGCCATCCTAAAATTTTCCAAATTGCAATAGTGAATAGTAAATTGATCCTTATGGAGAAGCAAAGAAACACTAGAAAAAACAAGGGAGAAAGCACTGTTAGTTGCCTCACTAAGGTTGGATAAGTCAAAGATGAGTTAGTATCCATTTAGTAAAAAATAGACGATGATGAGATCATGAGAACTAACTTGAATGGGTTCCCCAAGTAGTTGTAAATATTTTTGCAAGTAATTAATGGATGACATGATCTACCTAGTAGGGATCAACAAGGAGCGATTTCACTAATGAAGAGACTAGGTTGAGCCTCATCAGTAGTTATAGTAGAAAAGGATAGAAGGGTGAGGATAATGAGAATGTTTCTCTCACAAGAAAGAAATATTTCAAGAAAGGCTCAAACAAAGGGCCTAGCTCCAAATTAGAGAAGAAAGAAAGACTTGTGAGAAAACAAGTATTTTTTTTTTGATCAATAAGTACACTATGTCAGTCAATGTTTGAATAGAAAAAATTTTGAAAAGAAGGAGAAACAAAAAACATCATCTTTATCATACATTGATGAACTATCTTCAAGAATTGAAGAAGAGTTTTCTCTTATATATTTTCTATCTAGGTCTATCTCCATAGAATTTTGGTGCTCGATAGTGAAGTTTCATGGCACATGACAGGAGTTAGAGAGTATTTTTATAGCTATAAAATAGAACAGATATATTTCCAAATACAAATGGCTAACAAGTCCAAGTGTACTAGTGTTGGGAGAAGGACAATAAAAATTTAGAGGGAATAAAGCAAGAAACTTCATATTAAAAATGTGTTACATGTTCTAGGAATGAGAATGATTCCAATTTGAGAATCTAATCTTCAAGATAAAGGGTATGACATTATCTTTCAAGGAAAAAAAGTGTATTTGAAACAACAAGATTGGAATTCAGTAAAGTATTGCAAGTAGAATATCCCAAGGCACTAATTTTATAATAGTAAAAAGGAAACAAGACACAAGATGGATTTTCCACCTTTTCCAAATGCGCAATTTGAAGGAAGATTACCTACTAAGCTCAAGTAGGAATTATTTAATAGCTAAGGGAGAGAAATTATCCTTGGTGATAATGATTAAGATGAGTTGATTTAGAGGAATGTGATAGGGTGATGGAATATTAAAGGTTAAGTAGGCATAAATTATAGATTTTAGCATACAAAGGTTGATAGAAAATAGACATGAACCTACAAAGTGAATTTAAATAATAATCAAACTATAGTACTAGCTTGTGGTTCTAATTTGAGGATAATTTTTAAGGTATAGATCACCCTAGCCATTCTATAGCTAGATATAGATTTCCTCATAGGGTATAGATCACCACGGAGGGTTTAGAATTCCCTAGAGGGTATATAACACCCTAGAGGGTATAGATCACCCTAGCCATTATACACCCTATAATTTTGTCTAAAAATTTTATATAAAATTCGTCAGAACCTGTACATTGTGAATTAAGTCTTGATAGATTCACCACATGTTCATACACAGAAAAATGTGGAACAAGGTTGTATAGAGGGGTTTTCCTTAGTCAAACCCCTAAATGAAATAAAGTAAATGAAAGTGTGATGTCATATAGTAGAGGTTAGAAATGAAAAATAATCTATATCATACCTTTGTGATGCAAATTCTTCTATGAATTTAATTTAAGTATGCTAATGTAATAGCTTTGACATAACACAAAAACCCAAAACAAAATCATGAAAGAGAAAACCTTGTGTAGTGGATGTTGTATTTTTCCACAATGAATGTGAGGAGAAGAAGAATGAAGTATGTAGATGAATGATCTTCTTCCTTGATGTTTGACTCATTTTCTTCACCTTCAATGAGGGAAAGAAGATTGATCCATGGAGAATAAAAACTTAAATACTTGAGAAGAAGTCTAGATGTTGAATTCTTACATTCAAACCTTTAACTTGATTGATTGATAATGGATGCACATACTTGAGATTGATGTGATATCCAAAATGAGGATACATAGGGTGTTTTTATACCTTTCATATCATCTTAGTGGTTAAAAATTGGAAGGGCCAACCCAAAATCCAAATACCCCATTAAATTCCCAAGGTAGGCCCTTGATTCAAATCTTAACCCAAAATTTGAGGATAGAATGCCTAGGATGTTGTATACCCACCAATTAGGGCTCAAATTTAAACTACGGGTGCAAGATAAATGGGGGATGCTAGAATTCAAGGACAAACAAATTTTAAGGTCGAAATGAAGCACAAAGGCTAAAAAATGGTAACATAGGGCCTATATAGGCTAATAAATGATTGAAGAGAAGAAATAATAAAGGAGCACACCTAGAGAGGACTTGTAATATTAATTTGAATTAATAAATTTATAATGATATCTAGGAGAGTGTGAAATCAATGTGGGAACCCATATATTCTAAAATGAGCTTAAATGGAGCATCCAGTTATAGGTGCTTACAATGTAGGATAATAGATTTAGCCCCCACTTTAGAGGGAATATGAGTCCACCCCCTGCTTTTGATAATGTAGAAGAGAATGAGAGAAAGAGATAAATATGTGATCATGAGAAAACTTCAAAGAGATAATATATCACTAAGCTTAAGGACAGAAGCCCCCAAACCAAGGATCTTAACTTGTACAATGATGAGAAAGGTTACATAAAAAAAAGTCTAAAGATTAATAAGGTTCAAAGTAACCCAGTTGAAGAGACCTCAATAAATAAAATTTATCAACCACAAGTATCAAGATGTGTTGGTGTTTTTTAGGGTTGAATTAGGTGTTGTTGTGTGGATTGGAATAAGATCTAATAGGTTAGATACAATGTTGTTCAACTTCATGTTTGTAAGAGCCAATAGTAATCATTAGGTGATTTAGGGTTATTTTGGACTAAAATAGGGAAAAGTTGCTTTGTTGATGTAATGTCAGTTTAATGTGTGTTTTAGGACCCTAAGTATCCTAACTAGGGTCATAAAAGTCAAACTCATCCATCAAGTTGACAAAAAGAGTTGACTAGCTCAAAATGCAAAAAGTTGCTATTAACTTTGAAAAGTTGCTTGAGCAACTTTTGCAATAAATTGACAAAATGAAGTTAGAAAAGTTGTAACTACTAATGCTCATTATATGAGCATGGATCAGATGATTTGGATAGGTTAATGAAATTTTGGATTGCAACATTTACTTTGTGAACTACTATATGGATGGTTTTGACTTTATCCTTGTAAAATACAGAGCTTTCTGCATTCTGTACAGTCCTGTATGGATTAGGAAAGGAGATCAGACCCCATGGGGTTGTAGTGTTTCATGTTAGATTTATTTTACACACTTTATTTTTCTCTTAAGCTCTAGGAGTAGAGAGTTACATTAATTACAAGGTCCATTGGTCTTTGATTCCATTTACAGAGTCTCAGTTCCCAAAATGGCTCTAACCTAAGCATCCACCGGTGGAAATGGCTGAAATCATAGGGGATGAAAGCTTAGAGTCTATAAATATACCTTTTTCTTTCATTTTTGTGGTTGCAATGAGGTTTCAAGACCAAGTTTGAAGCCCTATGGCTGATTGTTAGGAATAGGTGAGCCAGGATAGGGATAAGAAGGATTTGGCATGAGCACCCATGATCTTGCGGAAAGGACTTAGAGGAATTTGAAGAAGCCCTAAATAGTCTTCTTGAAGATTCAAAAGGTGGTCTATGGTGAAATGAATGTTGAAGGTCAATTTGATAATTGTTTGTGCTGACTTGTCTAGAGGCCTAAATAATAGGCTAAAAACTAGAGCCTGATGAATACTAGGGTTGTGGGTGCATCAAGAAGCCAGGGTTTTGGATTATAATAGGGTTGATAGATACCTTGAATATTTTCAAGGTCTTATATGGAGTTGTTTGGGAGTTTTAGAAGTACTAGCCAAAAAATAGTGAATTTTGACCTACTAGGAAATATGGCAATTAGGCCTCCTAGTGAGTTTGATACCAACTGGATTGGTAAAGTATCTAGAAGTGTGGGGAAGGGTTTAGAATGACTTTTAATGGGCCAAGGACATAGAAAAGAGTCTATGGGATATATGGGAAGATCCTAGGCTAGGGGTTTGGGATTCTAGGAGGAAATCTAGTGATGAAGTATAGGTAATTGAGGAACTAGTTGGACTAGTTAAGCCAAGAAACTTTTGAATCCTTAATAGATCAACTATACCTTGGAGGAGAAGTTAGTAGTGAGGGTCTTGGAGCTCCTAATTGGGGAAGAATCCAAAAGGAAGTAACCATTGGATGGTTAGGAGAGAGAAATAAGCATATTGAGTAAACAAGTCACTAGAGTACCAAACCCTCTACATCAAAGTGGAATTAGAACCAGAATATCTTGAAGTTTGTGTATGTCTAAAGGGGAGGAGAGTCAAGAGGTTGAAAAAATTCCTCCTAAGGAAATGAGTAGGGATGCCATTATGGAATTGGTTCAAGGCCTCTTGGAGAAGGCTAGTGTTTCTGAGACAAAGAGTAAAAAGAAGATCACTAAATGGGGAGATGAGAGTGATGAAGATATTGAAAGTCAAAGAGAAGAGTCATAAAACAAAGGTGAAGAACATAAGATGGATAAAGATCAAAAGGTATTCTTGGATGCCTTTCAGTCTAGTAATAAGGACAGTATGGAATGCATACCATGTTACTGGGGCAACCTGAATGGAGAAGAGTTGTTGGATTGGCTAGAAGCTATAGACAATCAATTTGACTATAAAGAAGTATCATAGGAGAAGAGGGTCAGCTATTCTAAGGCTAGACTCAAAGGATCTACATTGGTGTGGTGGAACATGATGCAAGATGATAGAGTAAAAAGTGGAAAGAAGAAGATAGTTTCTTGGGAGAGGATATAGATCAGATTGAGGGCACAATTCTTGCCTACTGACTATGAGATTCAGATGTATCAAAAGTTGTAGAACTTGAGACAAAAGGAGATGACAGTGAGTGCCTATACCGAGAAGTTTCACAAAATGAGCCTAAGGGCTAGGAGACAAGAAGAAGAAATGGATAAGGTGGCAAGGTATCTCAATGGGTTGAGAAAGGGACACAAGATGAAATTAGCATGATGGATCCTGACAGTATGCACATTGTTTTTAGTTATCCTTGAGGCAAAAGAATAGGGCTAGAAGAAGGAATTACTTCCATCAAAGAGGAAGAGGTGGTAACAATATGAGAGGTTTCAGAGGCATGAGTAATTTTGGTAGAGGACAAATCCCGAATAGACCAAAGGAGAATCATTCTATGGATAACACTGGAGGCAATCAGTTCAGAGGATCTTTTCAAAGAGGGGGATATAGAGGAAGAGGACCACCAAGAGGTAGGTTTCAGTCTCAAGGAAGATCTAATTCAGTCTTCAGTGGCAGATGTTATAACTACAATCAAGTGGGTCACACAATGGGTAGATGTCTTGAAAAGGCTCCCCCATCTTCTATGGGAGATAGGAGGAATGAGTTGGTTCAAGAAGATGATACACAAAGTGTCACTTCTCCCATTTCAAAGACAGGGCCAGTAATGGATGGAGAGAATCTAATGCTAAGAAGAACTTTGTTGAAGGTTCCTAGCACTATAGAACCACCTCAAAGAAATAATTTTTTTAGGACAACTTTTAGGTCTCATGGGAAGATTTGCAAAGTGATAGTGGACTCTAGATCCACTGAGAATATAGTATCCATGGAGATGGTGGACAAATTGAAGCTTAGAAGGATACCTCATACCGCACCCTATAAAGTTTCATGGTTGAACAAGGGTCAATAAATAGTGGTAGATGAAAAAACCTTGGTGGATTTTGAAATAGGTGAATATAAGGACAAGGTCCTATGTGACATATTTCCCATGGATTCATTTCATCTTCTTTTAGGGCATCATTGGAAATATGATGTGAAGGCTATCAATGATGGAGAAAAGAACAACTATGTTATCACCAAGCTAGGGAAGATGTTTCAAATGGATCCATTTTAGGAACCTAATGAGGAGAAGTATGTGGGAACTAGTGTGATGCTCTTGAGTGGATAGGAGTTTCTAAAATATATTAAGAAGGAGAAAGTAGTCTATTGTGCAGTGATAGTGAAGCCAAAGGAGGAGACCAAAGAGAAAGTCAACATGCCACCAGAGATACAAGAATTGTTGGAAAAGTATCATGACATAGTGGATAATGGGTTTCCAAGTGCCCTACCACCCATGAGGGATATGAGTCATCAGATAGACATCATTCATGGAGAAAATTTGCCAAAAAAAGAAGCATATAAGATGACACCAAGTCAAAATGCAGAGATAGAAAAAAAAATTCAAGATTTCTTGGAAAAGGGATTGATAAGGAAGAGTTTGAGCCCCTGTGTTGTGCCTATTGTTCTTGCACCTAAGAAGGATGGAAAATGGAGAATGTGTATAGAGTCCAGAGAAATAAACAAGATTACAATTAGATATAGATTCTCAATGCCCCAGATTGAGGATTTGATGGAAAATTTGGGAGGTTCATGTTATTTTTCAAAGGTGGATTTGAAGTCAGGATATCACCAAATCAGGGTTAGGCATGGTGATGAGTGGAAAACAACCTTCAAGATGAATGAAGGGTTGTATGAGTGTCTAGTATGCCCTTTGGCCTAACTAATGCACCTAGCACATTCATGAGGCTCATGAATGAAGTGCTAGCAGATTTTATTGGTAAGTTTGTAATAGTATATCTTGATGACATTTTGATATTTACCAGGTCCAAGTAGGAGCACACGAAGCATTTGGAGATGGTCTTGAGGAGGCTACATCAAGAAAAGTTGATGATCAATAAAGAAAAGTGTGAGTTTCTGAAAACTAAATTAGTTTACCTTGGTTTTGTGCTTGCTAATAGATGTATGAAGATGGACCCTGATAAGGTTAAGTCAATATTGTAATGACCTACACCTAGGTCCATAGGGGATGTTAGGATTTTTCATGGATTGGCCTCCTACTATAGGAAATTTGTAAGAAATTTCAGTCATGTATGTTCCCCTATTATCAACACTATAAAAGGTGGAATCAAATGTCAATTTAAATGGACTATAGCAGTAGACCAAGGGTTTGAAATGTTGAAAAAGAGGATAGCAGAGTTACCTACACTTAGGTTTCCCAATTTCAATTAGCTATTTGTGGTAGAGTGTGATGCTAGCAAGCTATCCAATGGAGTAGTGTTAAGCCAAGAGGGACACCCTGTGGCATTATTTTCAGAGAAGTTAAATGAGGCCAAACAAAATTACTCCACCTATGATTTGGAGTTGTATGCTAGGGTACAAGCCCTTAAAAAATGGAGACACTATCTCTTACCTATGGAATTTTTGGTCTACACTGATAACCATGCTCTAAGTTTCTTGAATGGGAAAGAAAAAATTGAATCAAAGGCACTTGAAGTGGGTAGAATCATTTCAAGCTTATACATTTGTCATAAAGCATAAGAATGGGGTTAGAAACAAGGTTGCAGATTCTCTTAGCAGAAGAGTCTTAACCTGATGCAGGAGCACCCAAAGACATGAACACAATAATGACACCAAGGAGGCATGGTGGGATCTCTCAGGGGTCCAAGGGACTCAATTATAATTTTATAAATCCTATAATGGCTTTTGGTTGTAATCCATTGGGTATAAATGATAAATGTCATAATGGTCCTAATAGGACCATAGGACCAAATTGTTTGTAAGGGGGCCCAATAGTGCCTAATTAGGATCTAAATGGGTAATAGGGTCCTAGATAGGATAAATAGAGCCTAGTATGAAATAAGACACAAGTTTGGTTAGTTAAAAGGAAAATAAAACAATTAAACATAGCGTAAAATTCAAATATTCAAATACCAATGGTTAACTACCAATTTGGAGGGAAAAACTCAAAATAGTTGAAATTAGTATTTGTTAGTCATCCAACTGATTTGGATTGGTTGTGGAAGTTATATGAAGGCTATATATTCCTTGAAATGATGGAAAATTATAGAAGGTACAGAATGTACGGACAGATTCAAAATTTCAATAAAAATTCAAGTTTTTCCTTGCAAAATCTTGTTTTTTTTTTTTTTTAATGTCTGGTTGATTGTTTTGGGTTTGGAAAAGAATTTTGGGTGATATAATAACATCATAACATAATTTTTTATCTGTATTAAATGATTATATAATCTATTTTGCTTCAGATTTGGAAAGTTGTTGTAGGTGGTCATTTTGGTGCATTGAAATAACTCCATTTTGGTCTTTTTGATGATATAAAAGGCCATTCAATGAATGTAATTGCTGTTTCTCATTCAATGGACCCTATGTAACATATGTATGATGTTACTAACCATTTGGATGCAGGAGAAGTTTTTTTAGTGGGTGTACACCACGAGGAAGAGTGGGAAAAGGGCACAAAATTGATTCCACAAGTGTAGCACCAAAGGAGCCGCCTTAACAATGGTATAATTTTTTTTGAAACAAAAGAACTATATGTCAAATGAAAGGTTAATCCAGAAGGATGAGTTCTGAAAATGAGTTTTGAGTTGTTTTTAAGAAGGCCCTAGTTTTGAAGGCCTAGAGGGAGCAATTTGGGGTTTTTGGGTATAGAAAGCCTATAGGGTCAAATTGACTACAAATTTATCTAATTGGGACCATATTAACACTCTTTGAAAAGTGGCAAGGTTGAGTGTTAAGTCTGTAATAGGGTTCCTTTGTAAAGGTGACCTTTTAGGTCTAGGAAGGAAAGTGGAGCAGCAATTTTTGGGGGTTGTGTTCCAAATTAACCCTACCTAATTATGAGATATGTTTTGTAAAACCATAAAGGGTATTTTAAAATATAAATATTTTTTTCATTTGTTTGGGAATTTTTCACAAAAAGTCCAAAAAAATAGGGAAAATAGGGCTACTAGTCTTCTAGTCCTAGTTGGGTGTTATAGTGGATTGGGGTGTTTGAACCATAGTAGAGGGTTGTAACCTACTAGAATAAGTTGGGAAATTTTTTTGAATACTTTTTAAGGTGTTGGAGGCAGTGGATAGGTCTTCCATTTCATTTTTGTCATTTGGAGTCAATTGGTGCATGTAGGGGTTTCTAAAGTATTTGGTTAGATCCTTGCTATTGGGTAGTCTTGAAGACCTTATTTGTTATCATTCCACTTGCCTCTACATCATAACCATACAGGACATACAATTAAAAAGTGTAGGGGTGGATGATTTGAAGGACCTCTACAAGGAGGAAAAAGATTTTAGAGATGTCTATGAGGCATGTGTGAAATTCCAACAGGGATTAAAAGTGGATTTCAATGAATTTATGTTGCAGGAAGGCCTATTTTTTAAAGGAAACCTTATGTGTATACCTCAGTGCTCAATGAGGGAGAATATTATGAAGGAGAAATACCAAGGAAGCTTGGGAGGCCACTTTGGAGTGGATAAAACATTGGAGTAGGTGAATACGCATTACTATAGGCCTAAGTTACAGTCAGATGTTAGGAGATTTATAGATCAATGTTAGATTTTCAAAGGGTAAAGGGATAAAGTAGTAACAGTGGGTTGTACCAACCCCTATCCATACCCCAAAGGCCTTGGGAGTTCCTAAGTATGGAATTTGTGTTGAGGTTACCAAAGACAATAAGGGGTCATGATAGTGTATTTGTGGTGGTGGACTATTTTAGCAAAATGGCTCACTTCATTCCATGTAAGAAAACCAATGATGCTTCCCAAATTGTAGGGATATTCTTCAGAGACATTGTAAGGATTCATGGATTGCCACTAAATATAGTAATTGATAGAGATAGTAAGTTTGTGGGTCACTTTTGGAGGACCCTTTGGAAAATGTTGGGTACAAACTTGTCTTTCTCTTTAGCCTACCACCCACAGTTAGATGGAAAAATGGAGGTATTCAATAGGTCACTTGGGAATTTTCTAAGATGCTTGACTAAGCAACATGGTTAGTCATGGGATCACATCATAGGGCAGGCATAATTTGCCTATAATGACTCCATTAATAGGAGTACGGGTAAAATCCCCTTTGAAATAGTATATGGGTCAATCCTAGAGGGATCTTAGATTTGAGGGATCTCAATTTGAAGGAAAAAAGGAGTGCATAAGGGGATTCATGTGCACAATAGATGAAGGAGATTCATGATCAAGTAAACAAGACTTTACATTAGCAAGTGGAGAATTATAAGTCCAAAGTTGATCAGATAAGAAGGAATTTGAAGTTAAAAGTGGGGGATCTAGTACTTGCCTACCTCAGGAAGGAAAGGCTACCCAAGGGTCAGCCAACTAAGCTACTCATGAAGAAGGTAGGAGCATTGAATATTTTGCATAAGTATGGAAAGAATGGCTATGAGGTGGAGTTGCCTCCTAAATTGGGTATTTCACCCATTTTCAATGTTTGTGACCTGTAGCCCTACAAGGGACCATCTCTAGGCAAAGGTCATCCCACTCTTGTAGATTTAGGGGATGATGATTGGGTGAAAGACTTGCCTACCCAAATTCCACTAAAATTGGAAAGTATACTAGATTCTAAAGTGATCAAGAAGACAATGAAAGGTAACTACAAGGAGTACCTCATCGAGTGGTAGGGAATAAATGAAGATGAGGCCACTTGGATGATAGAGGCAGACATTTTGAAGCATGGGGTCACCATTGAAGACCTCCTAACTCAAGGGACTTGAGTTCTTTGTCCTAGGGGAGTATGGTGTAGGGAACCTCCCTTTTTGATGTGTTGGTATGTTTTAGTGTTAAATTAGGTGTTCTTGTGTGGATTAGATTAAGATCCAATAGTTTAGATATAATGTTGTTCAACTTCATGTTTGTAAGAGCCAATAGTGCTCATTAGGTGATTTAGGATCATTTTGGCCTAAAATAGGGAAAAGTTTCTATGTTGATGTAAAGTTGGTTTAATGTGTGTTTTAGGACCCTAAGTATCCTAACTAGGGTCATGGAATTCAAACTCATCCATCGAGATGACAAAAAGAGTCAACTAGCTCAAAATGCAAAAAGTTGCTCGAGCAAATTTTGCAAGAAATTGGCAAAATGAAGTTAGAGAAGTTGTAACTACCCATGCTCAGTATATGAGCATGGATTTGATGATTTGGATAGGTTAATGAAATTTTGGATTGCAACATTTTCTTTATGAACTTCTGTATGGATGGTTTTGACTGTATCCTTGTAAAATACAGAGCTTTCTGCATTCTGTATGGTCTTGTACAGATTGGGAAAGGAGATTGGACCCCATGGGGGTGTAGTGTTTCATGTTATCTTTCTTTCACACACTTTAGTTTTCTTTGAAGTTCTAGGAGTAGAGAGTTACATTAATTGCAAGGTCACTGGTCTGTGATTCCATTTGCAAAGTCTCAATGCCCAAAATGGCTCTAACTTGAGCATCCACTGGTGGAAATGGCTGAAAGCATAGGGGATGAAAGGTTAGGGTCTATAAATATGATTTTTTCTTTCATTTTTGTGGTTTGAATGAGGTTTCAAGACCAAGTTTGAAGCCCTATGGCTGAATTTTAGGAACAGGTGAGCCAGGACAGGGATACAAAGGATTTGGCATGAGCACCCATGATCTTTGGGAAAGGACTTAGAGACATTTTCAGAAGCCCTAAATAGTATTCTTTAATATTCAAAAGGTGGAGGATGGTGAAATGAAGGTTGAAGGTCAATTGATAATTGTTTGTGCTAATTGGTCATGAGGCCTAAATAATAGGCTAAAAAGTAGGGCCTGATGAATACTAGGGTTGTGAGTGCATTCGAAAGCTAGGGTTTTGGATTTTGATAGGGTTGATAGACACCTTGAATATTTTCAAGGTCTTTTGTGGAGTTGTTTGGGATTTTTGGGAGTACTATCCCGAAAATAGTAAATTTTGACCTACTAGGAAATAGGGCAATTAGGCCTCCTAGTGAATTTGATACCAATTGGATTGGTAAAGTATCTAGAAGTGTGGGGAAGGGTTAAAAATGAATTTTAGTGGGCCAAGGACATATAAAATATTCTATGGGATGTATGTGAAGATCCCAGGATAGGGGTTTGGGATTCTAGGAGGAAATCTAGTGAGGAATTATAGGTAATTGAGGAACTAGTTGGACTAGTTAAGCCTAGAATCTTTGGAATCTTAAATGGATCAACTATACCTTGAAGGAGAAGTTGGTAGTGAGGGACTTGGAGATCCTAATTGGGGAAGAATCCAAAAGGAATTAACCATTGTATGGATAGGAGAGAGAAATAATCATATTGAGTAAAGAAGTCATGAGAGTACCAAACCCTCTACATGAGAGAGAGAGAGAGAGAGAGAGAGAGAGAGCATGATCCAATCTACTAGAAAAGTGTGTTATTCTATATAATCGTGGAGGAGAGAAAAATACATCTATGAATGACATGGGCTATCCATTTGTGTTGTGTTAGGTAATGCATGTTATATAGATGGAAAAGAGAAGAGGGGGAAATGGTGTAGCAATTTATGTTACACTAGTTACACCTATCAAAAAAATGTAAAGGGGTAGTTGATGGTTCAAAACATACTGGTAAACTCATAAAAATCTATACAAATTAGAGGTTGAATGGCCTGTCTTTTATTATGATAGTCAACCATTAAAAATGATAGGTCAAATGTTCTAGAAAATTGTGTTCTGCTAGTCGACCAATCCAAAAAATGTGCATAACATAGATTTTTTTGACCCTATCATATTCTATTATGTTAGTGGATTCTACCTAAATTGTTTAAAGAAATCAAAATATTTTCAATAAGGAGGCCATACATGGACCCCCTTAAGATGGAAATTATGATTGTTTTGACATCTTAAGGAAAATACAAATAAGGATAAATCACCTTAAACTCCAACAATGTATATGATGCAGTCATGGTAGGATTTTTCATAATGGAGATGGTCCAACCCTATAGAAAGAGTCAACACATCATAAATAACCAACTCAAAAACAAGAAAATACAATCAACATGCTACAATAGTTCTTCACATTATCACAAAATCATATATTTACAACACATTGGCCCACAACATAAAAATTATAAATGTTTGACATACATGCCTAATTATAACAAAAATCCAGATCTAAACCCTAGTGCTAACCTTCCAAGGTTATCTCCTAAGAAATATCCTAAACAAAGATGAAAAACCTAAATATATAGAGCCTTCAAAACACTTATGTCAGCCAGATCAATTACATTTTTCAAGAATAAGATATTTTAACATGCACAAATATAGGTCAAGGCCCAAATCATAAGGTCTTAATGACAAGATGTATAAATGATGTGAGATCCAATCGAGATGTCGGCCAAAGATCCAAGAACATCGTCATATGAGCCACTAAGCTTTAACAATTAGAAAAATGCTTTGCAAGATCAAAAAACTTCAATTGACCGTTATAACATGAAGAACACAGAGAAATGGCCAAGAATATTTAATATCTCCACAATGAAGTATCCAAATGAGATGGAAATTATGAAATAAGTAAAATATAATGTCTAGATCCAACTCTGAGGCTCACAACAACAAATTATCCAAAACAAAAGAATGCCACTAAAAACACAGAGACAAGAAAATATGAACAGAAATGAAAAGAATTTTTTTTGGGTGATACAATATTTCCAACAACCCAAGGATGCTCCTTCTTTAGACACCCCTAGTGAGATGAAGATGTTCCATAAGAGAAACTTATGAACATATTATAGAATTTTGGACATAAAACCCATGCTCATTTTTATTCCAAATATCCTCTTTATCTACAACTATCTTTCTCTGCACTTTTTATCTTTCTTCTATCAGATCTATCTACTTATTCTTCTTTGTGCTTTCTTTATCATACCTCACATCAACATCAAGTAGTGAAAAACAACCTCTTGTTTTATGCACATTAGATTTACCTCTGCTACAAGACTTCATCTAATGATCAACCAAATTATTTTGCTTCTTCACATTACCCTTTCTGTTATTTGATACCAACCGATTCTTAGATCTGCCTCCAAGATAATTTCCCAAATCCATGTCAACCTCTATACTCTACTTCTCTAAACAATAACTCTTCACAATGTTTAGCTTCTTAGCACTCCTCCCCTCTATCCCCTTTAAGGGAATGAAAGTGAACTTTTTTCCTTCCTTCTCTATTGTGACCAAGTTATTTCTACAATCATGGATAGCTCCCCTATAAAATTTAAAAGGTCTTCCTAATAGAACATGACAAGCACACATAGATACCACATCACACAATACCTCATCTTTGTAAGGTCCAATGTTGAACTTCACTAAACATTGTTTCTTCATTCTCTATAAGGTCCAATCTTGTAACCAACCTATCCCATAAGGAAAAGGATATTTATACCTCTTTAAGAAAAGATTCAATACCATGTCTTCTGATACCAAATTATTAGTACTACCTCCATCCATAATAATATTAAAACATTTACCTCATGATTTGCAAACAACCCTAAAAAAATTCCTCGTTTGTATAGATTATAATTTTTTCCTACTTAACATGACTCTCCTAAGCATAAGAGATTTTCCTATCTTAGGTTCTGCTATACTCTCCACAAGTTAAACATCAGTCTGGTTCTCATGTGCCACAAGATTTTTTCTGCACACAACTTTAATGGATCCTTCAAAGAATTGAAACACCCTATATCAACACCACATTTGAAACAAGTACCTTTAAATTCCTTGCTATAAATTCCCTCTTCTAGGTGTCTTCTGATCAAGTTCTACCTCAAAGGTCTATTTTTATTTTCCATTGCTACTTGGTTTCTTCTCCCTTATTATAGGGTTACTATGTATCATCTTCAACTTATCTTATGCTCTTGATGCATACTAATAAGAGTACTCAACCATATAAATCCTAAAAATACTCATCTCATCCTAAATATTAAATCTCAATCTATTAATATACCTAGCCAACTTCTCCTTAGATATCTCCCAGTGTCCAGGTCTGATTGTCATTTTCTAAAACTCCTCAGTGTATTCCTTCAAACTCATGTATTTCTTCTTCAAGTTTTTCAACTTCTTAAATAATTATAATTCATAATCCTCTAGTATGAATTTAGTCTTTAATCTACAAATCATTACCCTCCATGTAGTGATTTTTATCTCACCATTTTTTTCTCTATCGTTTTCAAATTCTTTCCACCATAAGGCAATATGAGCCTTCAAATTAGTTTGTGCTAACCTAATCCTCTATGGATCTTTGATATCTTCAAGCTCAAACTAATCTTCTAACTCATGAATCCAATCTATCGAATCCTTAGGATGCAATGAACCATATAAATTATAAACCTCCATTCTATGACTTTTAAGTTTACTTGTGCCATAGCTCTCTACAATATTTATTAATACACAAGGATCTCATTTTCTTCATTCTCAAGATCTTAAAAAGCTTCCTCATATTCCTCTTCATTACTAGGATTCCTTTGAAATCTAGTCAATACATTTTGGATCTCAGTCCTCATTTTAATTTTAAATTCCTCCATCATTTGTTCTAACCTTCTAGGCGAAATCTCTCCTATTCTTGGGTTCAACCACCTTAGCTTTGAAAATATGATTACAAAGGATTCAATTTACTCTCACTCGATAATCTATTGAACATACTCATAGTCTACCTCCTTTCGGTGATCGATTCACCAATGGGATACTTCAATAACTCATACAAAGTTTATAACCAACAACATACCTTGTCCTAACCACCTTGTACAAGTCCTCTATTATTGTGGGCCAGATCTACACTCTAATACCACAAAATTAACAGAGCTAGGGCTTCACAAGCTTAGGAACTTAGATGCCATATGATGTAGTCATGGAAAGATTTTACCTAATGGAGATGGTCCAACCATGAAGCAACGGTCAACATAGTGCACACAACTAACTCAGAAACAAGAAAAGACAATAAACATGCTACAACAAATCTTTGCATTATCACATAATCATATATTTACATCAGATTGTCCTACAATCCAATTTGAAACAAGTACCTTTAAATTCCTTATTAATATTCCCCCTTCTAGGTGTCTTCTGATTAAGTTCCACCTCAACGGTTTGCTTCTCTTTTCCATTGTTACTTTTTTGTTTCTCCCTTCCTCTAGGGTTACTCTATCACCTCTTTAACTTATCTTTTTCTCTCAATGCATATTGATATACATCCTCAAGCATAGAAATCCTCGACATACTCAACTCATCCTAAATATTAAATATCAAGCCATTAATATACCTATCAACCTTCTCCTTAGATATCTCTTAGTGTTTAGATCTGATTGTAATCTTGTAAAAATCCTTAGTATTTTCCTTCACACTCATGTCTTTCCACTTCAAGTTTGACAACTTCTTGAACAATTATAATTCATAATCCTCTAGTATGAATTTATCCTTTAATCTACAAATCATTACCATATATCTAGTGATTTTCATTTCACTATTTTCCTCTCTATGCTTTTGCAATTATTTCCACCATAAGCAAGTATGATGCTTCAACTTAGTGTGTGCTAACCTAACCCTCTATGGATCTCTGATATCTTCAACATGAAAGTAATCTTTCAACTCACTATTCCAATCTATCAAATCCTCAAGATGAAATGAACTAGAAAAAGTAGAAACCTCCATTCTATGACATTTACTTACTTGTTCCGTAGCTCTTAAAAATATTTCTTCATCTGTAGGGATCTTAGTTTCTTCAGTCTCAAGATCTTCAATGCATTCCTCATATTCCTCTTTAGTCTCAGGATTCCTTCGTAATCCAGTCAATAAATTTAGGATCTCATTTCTCATCTCATCTAAAATTGCTCCATCATTTTTTCTAACCTTCTAGGGTTCATCCTTATAGGCGACATCTCTCCAATTATCAGGTGCAACTACCACAACTTTGACGATCTGATTAAAAGGATTCAATTTCCTCTCACTCAACTATCTATTAAACACACTTGCAGTTTGCCTCCTTTTATGATTGGTTCACCAATTAGATACCTCAAAAAATCATACAAAGTTAAAAACTAGAAATATACCTCCTCCTAACCACCTTGTACAATTCCTACATTATTGTGGGCCAAATCTACACTCTAACAGCCCATAATTAACACACCTAGAGATTTCAAAGATTAGGAAATTAAATATATCATCACAGGAATAAATCTTTCTCTGATACCATCTAACGCAATCATGGCAGTCATTTCCCCAATGGAGATGGTTCCGACCATGCAGCAAGAGTCAACACAATGGAGAAAACCAACTCATAAATAAGAAAAGAGAATCGACATGCTACAACACATCTTTGCATTATCACGTAATCATATATTTACATCACATTGTCTTGCAATAAAATTTTAAAGAACTACCTTTAAATTCCTTCCTACCATTCATTCTTTTAGGTGTCTTCTCATCATGTTCTATATCCTCTTTAACTTATCTTATGCTTTCAATACATACTGATAATCATCCTCAACATAATTAGGTCATATAGAATATTAAATATCAAGATATTAATATACCTAGCCACCTTCTCCTTAGATATATCTTAGTGTCTAGATCTCATTATCATCTTGTGTATTCCTTCACTCTCATGTCTTTCTACTTCCAATTCTACAACTTCTTGAACAATTATAATTCATAATCCTCCAATATAAATTTAGCCTTTAATCTCTAAATCATTACCGTCCATATATATTTTTTTTCATTTCACCATTTTAATCTCTATCCTTTTGTAATTATTTCCACCATAAGGAAACATGACCCTTCAAGATAGTCTGTGCTAACCTAACCCTCTATGGATTTCTGATATCTTCAGGCTCAAAGTAATCTTCCAACTCACCAATCCAATCTGTCAAATCCTCAGGATGCAATAAACCAAAAAAAGTAGAAACCTCCATTCTATGACATTTACTTACTTGTTCCATAGCTCTCAGCAATATTTCTTCATCTACAGGGATCTTAGTTTCTTCGGCCTCAAGATCTTCATCAAATTCCTTATATTCCTATTTAGTCTCAAGATTTCCTCACAATCTAATCAATACATTTTAAATATTTCTCCTATCATTTTTAAAGTCCTTCATAATTTGTTCTAACATTCTAGGGTTCATCCTTCTAGGCATCATCTCTCCAATTCTCAGGTACAACTGCATAAACTTTGACAATCTGATTACAAGGATTCAATTGCCTCTCACTTGGTGATCTATTGTACACACTCACAGTATGCCTCCTTTCATAGATTGGTTTACCAGTGACATACCTTAAAAACTCATTCAAAGTTCAAAACCATCAAAAGAACTTCTCCTAACCACCTTACACAATTCTTCCATTATTGTAGGATAGATATAGACTCTTCCACCCTTCAATCAACACACCCAGGGCTTGACAAGATTAGGAACTCAGATCTGGAATCACAAAAGTGAATCTTTCTCTGATAACATTTGACACAGTCACAAAAGGAGTTTCCAAAATGGAGATGGCACAACCATGTAGAAAGATTCAATACAATACAAACAACCAACTCAAAAACAAGAAAAGACAATCAACATGCTACAACATATCTTTGCATTGTCACAAATCATATATTTACATCACATTGGCCTAAAACATGTAGATTAAAAACTTTTGATGTACACATATCTAATTAAAATAGAAAACATGATATAAATCCTAGTGATAACCTTCTGAGGTTATCTCCTGAGAACTTCCCTAAACAAAGATCAAAAGCCTCAATATATAGAGCCTTTGTAACACTTATGTCATCCAGATCAATTAAGTTTTCCAAAACTAAGAAAATGTAATGTGTGCAAATATAGGTCAGGATCCAAATCATATGATTTTAATGATTTGATGTAAAAATGATGCACGATCCATGAGAGACATAATCCAAATATCCAAGAACCTTTTGATATGAGTCACTAAGCTTCACTGATCAGGAAAATACTTCACAAGATTGGAAAACTCTAACTGACTGTTAAAACATGAAGAGCACACATAACTAGCCAAGAATATTTAATATCTCCACAATGGAGTATCCAAATGAGGTGTGAATGCATAAATAAGTAAAACATGATGTCTAGAACCAACCCTTTGTTTCACAACAATAAATTATCCAAAACCAAGGAATGCCACTAAAAACATAGAGACAGGAAAATAGCAACAAAATTGAAAAGAAATAGTTTTGGGTGATGCAAGATTTCTAACAACCCAAGGATGCTCCTATATCAGTATCCCATAAGCAACAAACAATCCAAGCCAAAGAGGTCATAGATCCTATGAGGTCAAGGAAGGGAAAAATGCAAAGAGATGTCATGAAACAAGTCTAAAGGGGTCCTTTGGAAGGATTCTGAAAAAAGGATGAAGCAATATTGAACAAAAATAACATCATTGTCTAAAGAAGGGGGGGAAACAAGATTTCACACCCTCTCCATTTTTTTGAAATGGGATTGGAATAGGAATGAATAATCCCCACATTAATATAGAGTTTTATGACATGAATAGGTGTGGGTAAAGTAATATGACCTACCATAATAGGTGAGGTTATAATACCTAATGGTTGTTTTAGTCACATTACCAAATTCCTTAGAATACTAGAAATTTTGACTTCTGTAACAAATTTATCGTTTAAAATGTATTAAAAAAATTAAATAAAAAAATACTCTTTTGTAGAGCTCAAAGTTGAGAATCTAATCCTATATTTTTAATAATCTTTTTATTAGATTTAATATATTTTAATTACAAAATGCTGCATGTAGGTATCCTAATATTTGAAAAGATGATGATTCAAAAAAGAAAAAAAGTTCTAAATCATAAAAAACAAAAATTTAAAATATGATGGATCACTAGAGAAGAGAGTCGTCTTCACAAATTGATTATATTTATTTTTTGATTTAGACACATTTTATAGAGAAAATTTTGTGGGTGATGTAAACTGTAGAATTTGTGTATGTCCGACTTTGAAATGTTACAATGAAGAAAATATACTTAAAAGAATGATTTTTCTTTTTTATTTCATTGGCTATGTATGTCATCTATTTGGAATGTTAAAATTTGTAAAAATAAGTTTATTTACATTTGTTTTTTTGGTGGGAACTGGACCCCTTGATTTTCAATATTTTCACCAATAGAAAAGTTGGCTTTAAAAATTAAAATAATATATCAGTTCAAGGTATTTAAGAAAATAATAGGCATAAAATTCTTTAATTTTTACACATTTTATCTGTTTACATAATTTTTAAATTAAAAAAAAAAAAAGCCACTTTTATGTCGTCAAAATTCAACAGTTTTGATTGTGTTAACCTTCTCCTTTATAAAAGTGTGACACAGGTTTGCACTTTTACCCCATTATAAATTAAAGTAATTCAAATAAGATAACCATTGATAAGGAAAAGAACCTTAAGAGGATCATTTTTCTCTTGAATCTCTTTAGGAGGCAACTCATCTTGAGAAAAAATATTCTTAGCTTGAGTTTTGGTTGCACTCATACATTCCAATAAGGAAGTTATAATTGTTTGCACAAAAGATGGAATAGTTATGTTTCTTAAAGATTTTTTTAACAATTCACGATATGTGGATGAAGTTTGAAGACGTTATCCAAGAGATAAATTGGAAGGAATAGCACAAAGTTATTCTTATAAATCATATTCCTTTCCATGATTTTGATGGAGACAAAGTTCAAGAGAAAGCAATGGTTGAGAAGCTAGAAGAGATGTACGAATAACTAAATTATTAGGTTGTCTATTATTTATTGTGCTATATGTGTGATCAACCACATGATAATAAGTTTTTTGAGCACATTTCACCACAATGATTGGTTTATTTTGAGCTTGACGTGTATCTTGATGAAGATGAACACTAACCTTAGGATTTTAACAACTAAAAACATTGACAAAATTGACTTGATTAGGTTCTTGTTTGTTCAAGGTTTTATCTCTAGAAGGGAGTGTTGTTCCCTTTTCTTGCTGATATAAAAATACCCTCTAAGGGTTCACTCTATTTATCCCAAACACTGACTCAGCATAGAATAGAATAATAGAAACAAGGTTTTGAAACCTTCTGCACTTTGAGTTCCACAAACTCGGGCAGGAATACCCCTAAACAGCTTTGAATAATGAAATCACTAAATTATTCAACCTTGCTTTTGGTGGAATT
>MU225770.1:338341-352562 GCA_018584345.1 Thuja plicata
CGCGATTAACCTTTTCATTAACAGCTCGTCGCCTACTCACACAACTTAAAAACCTTATAATAAAACCGATGCGACAAAGCGACTAAAGATGAAATATGACTTCAAAAAGTGATTGACTCATTTTGAGTGGTAAAACCAAGATTTTGAAAATAAGAAAGCCCGGGAAAATGATAAGACCAAGGGATTCAAAAAAAATTTTGATACAGTGCTAACAGGGAGAACATAAAGGAAAGTGGTAATAATATTTTCCTCTTCTTCCAAGGTATCCTTATGAGTAGGATGATCTTTACAATTTGGATTAGGGATTTCCATCAATGCTTCATATCTAAAAGGGATTACATTTAATGAAGGTAATATGGAATTAAGAAAGGTATTTATAATATCCTCCTCTCTCTCTCTCTCTCCAAAATATCCCCATAAAGGGGATACATCTTAGGAGAATAATCATCACTCATTAAGGCTTCACTTATAGAGTGAAGACCATTGAAGATCACATCAATTTTATCTATCATAATATAATTGTCTTTCACCAAGATACCCTCATTGGGGAGATGCATGTCAAGAGAATAATCAACATGATCATGCAATAGTTCACCCCAAATAGGGAGATCATTGATAGAAGTATTATTGTCTTTGCTCAATATGTCCTCATGAGAAGGAGAGTCTTACATAGGGTTAACAATGGGATAAATAAATTCATAATTTAACCCTACACTAGTGAAAAATATTAGAAATATGTGAAGAGGATTGTACTATACATTTTACAAGTCTCCAAAGTCAAAATGCTTGAAAAATGAGTTCTACACATGATTTGAGTTTAGAATTGGTCTACTAAAAGTATTGATCACACTATTAGGAAATCAGAGAGTAAAGTTTTTTTGTATCAATCCACGGTTTTTGTTATTTTGTCAAAGGAGGATGTGATAAGAGGGTTTTTAAATTTGTCTCCATTTGTTTCAGATCTTATGTGATGTTTGGCATGAATCTGTTGGAGATTTTTGAGATATTGTTTAGGTTGTGCAAATATGTGTTGGCATTAATGTTTTGTCATTGATGTCAACATATTCCTAATGTTGAAGACAATGTTCGTAGTTTATTCAGTGAGATGATTTTTGTAGTATGACTATGGCATTGAAGATTTGATGCTATGATCATACACTTCTTCTCTAAGATGTATGTACTTGATTATGTTCAAGTGGTAGAGATTTGCATTTTTATTTGAGTGAGATATGAAGGATTTACAAATATCTGGTATTTTGATTGTACAGATTGAGATAATGTTTTACTATTTGGATCAGTGTCAATCAGTTATGCAATATTATTGGTTCCTAACCTGGTGGTGACTTTAGGACATGGATGTGTTTTCTCAGCTTGAGTAGTTCATGGTTTTGATACTGGAAAGCTAATTTTATTTTATGACAGTGGTTGCTAATTAGTGTTCCTAATTAATATAGAAGAGAAGTGAATGAATTCTATGACATAGATGTTCTTGTTGATGTATTGGTACTTCACATTTCTTGTTGATGTTTCTTGATTATTTCCTATTCATTTTGGTGGATCACATTGGATTATGTGATCAGATTTGGTGAATTTCCTATGGTGTATTGATGTTCTTATGATATCTTGGCTTACTTGGTGATATAGTGTGTTGTGAAGGTTTGTGGTGTGATCTACGGATTTGGAGCATGTTCACGATATTGTTATGGATCATTGGTACGCCTTAGCTAACATTCAATAGATCACATTATGTATTGAGATGTAATGAATTAATGTTTTGTAATTAGGTCACTGGTCGACCTAGTTGGTATAAATTGTTGTAATGTGTATATATATGTAATCATTTGTAATTTTAAAAGTGTGCAAAGGTGAAAGACGATGTGAGATGATGGAGAGAAGAGATATCAGTGGAATCTTCAATTAAGGAAAGGATTTGTTTTACTTCATTGGAAGTATTTTGGCATATCAGAGATGTTGTTTGTTAGTTTGTGATCTTGGATAGTATGTCCTCTATGGTTTGAGATCAACTAGTGATTACTGTAAGGTTGTAATCCTTCCTTGGGATTAAGATTTTTTTTGTACTTGAGTAGTGAGCTCTAGGAAGTGTACCTGAATGCATGCACATTCCCGTTTTTAATACTCCTAACAAGTTATAGTTATTTTAACAGAGTGCAATCATCTTGTGGGATCCATCCCATTGTGCTTTTTCACCTAACAGAGTTTCTACATCAAAATCTTGGTTTTATGTGTTGATTACTATGTTATGATCCTGATTTCATATTTCTAATTTCAGATTTGAGATTAATGTTTATAAGTTGGTTAAAATTTAATGTTATTGTGACACTAATGATTAACGCCCCCCACCGCCCTCTATGTCGTTTGTGCTCCTTAAGGTATAAAATTGATATCAGAGCTAGTGTCATCTTTGGGAATCTTGAAATATTGAGTAGATCCAAGATGTTGACATTTGGTAGATATTCTAAGGAATGCAAAAAAATTAGAAAGAAGAAACAAAGATTGAAAAGATTGAATCCCTAATTACAAAGATACTACCTAAGGGATCTAGTGTGATTGATGATGAACCTGAGAAGAGAGAAGATGAGATTGTGTTCATTTCTATTAGATATGAGAATCCCAATGAAGAGAAAGGACTAATTTTACATGTAGATAAGAAGCATGACTAGGTTATTTACAATGGGTATTCACATCACATGACTAGAGACAAAATTTGTTTTATGAAACTTGAAGACTATGATGGTGGAGTTGTTATATTTGGTAATAATGCTCCCTATTTGATCAAAGGAAGAGGTTCAATTACACTTGATAGTAAGAGTAATAATCAAAGAGAAAATATTTCCACAATCCATGAAAGTAACAGTTAACAATTTTTGGATTTGATTGTGTTATGAATTTTTAGCATCAACGTTTCGAATCACACTCTGTGATCCATCATCAGGATGAGCAATAAGAGAGCACAGCAAAAAGAGTAATAATCTTGATGTTTTATATGTTGAAGGTTTAAGGCATAATATTTTGAGTGTTGGACAGCTAGTCGATAAGGGATATCACTTAGAATTTAAAAATAGAATGTGTAGAATGATTGGAAAAACTTGAATTGAGATTACATTAGGTACAAAGATAAGAGGTAATGTATTTTATTTGAAAATTTTTGAGAATAGATTTTTGATTGATAAGATTATGATAGTTGGTTGTGGCATAAGAGGTTTTTTATGTGAACTTTGATGACATTGTGAAGATAAGCACTACAAATGTAGTAACAGATTTACCTAGATTGTTGAAGCTTGATAATGCGATGCATAAGGAATGTCAGTTGGGTAAGCTAACTAAATATAATTTTAAAATTAAGACCTATTCTTTGATTTTATTATTAGATTTGGTGCATACTGATTATTCAAGGATGATGTGGGTTACAATTTTCAAAGAAAAATCTTAGGAAATTGATAAATTAAATAAATTTAGAGGTATGGTTGAGACTGAGACACGTATGAAGTTGCAATGTCTAAGATCTGATAGAGGTGGAGAGTTTACATCTAGAGAGTTTGATGCATATTGTGAAGATCATGGAATAAAGAGACAGATGTCTACTCTGCGAACCCCATAATAGAATTTAATTGTAGAGAGAAGAAGCAAAATAATCCTTGATATTGCAAGGACTATAGTGATTGAAGGAAATATTCTACAGATCTATTGGAGGGAAGTTGTTAGCACCATTTTTTATACACTGAACCAAGTTCAAATCAAGCATGGCACTGGTAAGACTAATTATGAGCTTTGGTATGGTCATATTCATACTATAAAGTAATTTAGAATATTTGGAAGTAAATGTTACATTAAGAGAGATGAATATTTAGGAAATTTTGATCCTAGAAGTGATGAGGGAATATTTCTTGGATATTATACAAAGAGAAAAGCATACAAATGTTATAATCATAGATTGAGATATATGATTGAAAGTGCTAATGTGAAGGTGGATAAAATTTTTCAAAAACTAGTTAGATCTTGCAATTATGAATCAGATGATGAATAAGAGAGTTAGACTGTTCAAGCACATAATTAGATTCAGAATCAGAAAGGATCAGTAGAGAAAAATGAAGAAGTTGGAAACACAAGAGTCAACTACAAATGCAAATCCAAAGACTTCGAGGTATGTAAAGTTAAATCATTTAGAGAATCAGATTATTGGTGATAAAAATAAAGGTGTTCAGACTAAAGGAAGAATTGATATGAATGATTTTTTTTTATTTCCAAGATTGAGCCTAAGGATGTTGATGAACAATTCAAAGATGGTAGTTGGATTAAAGTGATGGACAAGAGTGTGATTGGTACTAAATGGGTATTCAGAAACAAATTGAATGAAGATGGTGAAGTGGTTTGGAAAAGAGACATAATTGTCTATAAGGGATATTCTCAGATGGAAGGTATTGATTTTAAGGAGACCTTTTCTCCTCTTCCTATAATTAAAGATATTAGAATGTTTCTTGCATATGTTACTTACAAATATTTCAAGGAATATAAGATGGATGTTAAGTCTCCATTTTTTAATGGAGAGTTAGAAGAACAAGTATACATTGACCAACCATATGGTTTTCCCTTGACTGATAAATATTCTATGGTTTGGAGGTTGAAGAAAGCATTATATGGATTGAAGAAAGCCCCTAGAGCTTGGTATGTGAGGTAAGACAAGTATTTATTGAAGATTTTGATGTAGCACTAGTCTTGCTAATCACTAGTTTCCTCTAGGGCTCCTAGGTCAGTCACTGACCCAATAGGGTTCTTTCACCAACCCTATTCTCCTTAGGAATCTTCTCACAAGATCCTACTTCTTCAAATAGTGAAACACCAACAATGTAAAATACAAACTCACCATAGCTCTTCAAAGGACTCTTTCTAGCCTTTCTTGCTCCATCTTTCCAAGATGCTCCAACTGATCCAAATTGATCATTTCTCAATCCAAAAAGAGGGATATGGTCTTGAATTTGTTTTTAGGATCCTTTCCACCACCTTCAATAACACTTTTCTTTGAAACCCTAATCGAGTTCCAAGAAACACATCAATTGTTTCCCAAATAGGGCTACAAGCAATTAGGCCTAATTAGGCACCTTTTCTGCGTTAACTCACAAAAAGTCTTAACAAGTGTCCAAAAAATTTTAGGATCTAGATACCCTTTATCAATACACTAGATAATTTATAGGTCGAGGGTTTCTAAGTTCTCCGTACAGCTCTGCCTATAATCAAGGCTAAAATTTAGGGTTTTGAGGCTTTCAAAACTAGTCTAATAGGAACTTAATTCTATACACCAATATGCATTCACCAAACCTTCCAATGTAAATTGGGACTTAAAAAAAATTAACCTACCCCTTTTCAAGATTTTATTGAAGTGATTGCTTTCAATCCACCAACTAAGTTCTGCAATTACTGATGACCCCTAACCATGCATCACTAGGTCGCCTATGACATCATCCTAAAAATGGCTGCCATGCTTTCCTGGACCCCACCTTCACTATACATATATTACATGGAGTCACCTTCTATAATCCAAGAGCCTGTGGAAATTCCATGGGGGAAGATGGAGTTATGACTCCATTTGCAGACAGTGCCCAATTCAAACCAACGACTAGACAAAAACTAAAAGATTTTGCAAAAGTAATCAAAAATATTCAATCTATCAAAATAACACATCAAAAATTCTTGTATCAACCTAAATTACTCAAATAAATTCTTACAAAAGTTGATTCATTCCATTAAAGAATCTGATCCTCACAAAAAACATAAACTGCAACTGTATTCCAAATTCATAGTCCGTACACAAAATGATTTGAACTTGCCAACCCTTCCAAAAGATTGAGGATAGACTTATGTAGTTGAAAAAGGCACTAAAAATTTGGTTTCAAACATTTATGGAACCAATTCCATCGAAGTTGCATTATTGCAACAAATGTTGTCAATGTTTTCAATGACAACATTGACAACTTTTACAACTTTTTGAATAAGCTCTCCAAACTTGGTCTAACCTTGTCCAAAATTTTCCAAAACACTAGTTAGGATGTAATAACATAAAAATAGGACCTCTAGCCCTTTTTTTGACTTAGTTGGCAACAAAATACCAAAAACACACTATTGGACCGAAATGGACACAAAAGTCTCTAAGGACCTAACAAGACATCCTCCTACTTAGCACTCGATATACTAGGACTCTTAGTGCCTTTATTCACCTAGTGGTCTGGCTATAATCACTACAAGCCAAAAAAATAGAAGAATCCCTAGGTTACATTGAATCATCTAGCCTACGTAGGTGGTCCTGCACCATACTCCCCCAAAAAGGAAAAGTTATATCACTCCTGTGGACAAGAGATCCCCTGAGATGCCCACATTCTTGAATTATACCTCTGTAAGCCAAGAGGCCTCTAACTCTGGTCTATCCTTCAACTAAATCAAATGTTCCATGTAGACTTTATGTCTAGTATTCTTCTTAACTTGGGAGTTTAGAACTTTGTTAGCTACCATCTAAAATGTTGGAGGTAATACAACAACCTCCACATCATCGCTGACCCCTTGACTATTTGGATTGACCTCATCCACCTACTATCTAAACTAGATTAAGTCTTGAACATTAAACACTGGAGATATTATCAAGTTTGATGGTAAGTACACTTTATAGGCATTAGCCCCAAATTTGGATAAGATTTTGCAAGGTCCCACCCTTTTCATCTGAAGCTTGGTTGGGACACCTTTCTCTAGCCTTGATTTGTTCAAGTGAACCATCACATAGTCACCCACTTCAAACTGAACATCCTTCCTCTTCTCATCAACTTTGGTCGTCAACTTCTGCTGACTGTCTTGGATCTACTTCTTGATTTGGTCTTGGATCTCCTTCATGGTTTGGGTGAAGTCCTCTGCATGGCCACTTCTGTACTCCATTCCACAAAGATCCCTGAGTTCACAAACACCCCTTGGGTGCATCCCATAAACCACTTCAAATGGGCTCATTCTTGTCATCCTATTCTTACTGTCATTTTAAGTATATTCTGCTTGGGTAATGACCACATCCCAAGTCTGTCCATACTCCTTAGTGAGGAACCTCAAAAGGTTACCCAAAACCCTATTTACCACCTTAGCTTTCCCATCAGTCTGAGGGTGGTAAGCTGAGCCAAATGATATATTTGTGCCCAATCTAGTCCATAATGTCCTCCAAAAATGGCTCATAAATTTTACATCCCTATCTGCTACTATACTCAAAGGAAAACCATGAATCTTCACAATCTCCTTGAAAAACAAATAGGCTATGTGGCTAGCATCATTAGTAGTCTTACATGGAATTAAATGCCCCATCTTACTAAATCTATCAACAACTACATAAATGCTATCATAACCCTATTTTGTTTTGGTTAAGACCACAATAAAATCCATATTCACACACTTCCATGGCCTATTAGGGACTGGAAGAGGCTGATACAACCCTGCATTACTCATTCCTCCTTTTTCCTTCATGCAAACAACACACTGCTCTACATACTTGGTGACATCTTTCACCAACTTTGGCCAATGGTAGATAACCTTTGGACTAGTTCCAAGGTTTTTTCCTTACCAAAATGACCACTTAGAAAACTATTATGTTTCTCTTGTATGGGGTTCATCCTCATTGACCCTTTAGGTTCACACAACTAATTTCCCTTGAACAAAAATCCATTTTGTAAAGTAAAATCAAAGAACTTGGTATGAAAATGATTTTCAAAATCAACACATACCTTATAGGCTTCACCAAAATCCTCATCTTCTTTGGAGAGATCTCTGAAACTATCAATCCCAATACTATTCAATTGGACTTCTTGCACTGTCAACAATCTCCTACTTAAGGCATCTGCAACCTTATTAGGTTGACCCTTCTTGTGATTTATAGTAAAAGTGAATGCCTTCAAGTACTCAATCCACTTCAAATGCCTATTGATTAGCTTCTCTTATGTGTTAATGTAACTTAGATCCTGATTGTCAGTAAATACCACAAACTCTTTAGGAAATAGATAATGCCTCCATTTTCTCAAAGATTGAACTAGAGCATATAGTTCCAAATCATAACAATAGTATTTCTTCTTAGCCTCATTCAATATATCAGTAAAGAATGCAATAGGCCTACCTTCTTGACTCAATACCCCTCCTACTGCAATTCCACTAGCATCACATTCAATGGTAAACAACTTCTCAAAGCTTGGCAATTGTAGGATTGGTTGAGGAGCCACTTGTTTCTTCAACAACTCAAAGGCTTTCTCTGCTTCTACTATCCATTTGAACTTAGTTTTGACCCCACCCTTTATAGTATCTATCAATGGTGTACATATCCCATTGAAATTCTTATTAAACTTCCTATAAAATTGTGCAAGGCCATGAAAACTCCCTACCTTAGTGGTTGTAGTAGGTGGAGGCCAGTTTAAGATAGCAGCAACCTTGTCTTTGTCCATCTTCAAAGACCCTTTGGACACCACAAAGCCCAAGTAGACTAGTTCTTGTTTTAAGAACTCACACTTCTCAAGGTTAATAGCCAATTTCTCTTCATTTAACCTTTTCAATACTTCCTCTACATGTATGATATGCTCCTCTCTTGTCTTGCTAAATATCAGTATATCATCAAGATATACTACTATAAACTTCCCTGTGAAGTCCTTGAGCACTTTATTCATGAGCCTGATAAATGTGCTCAGCGCATTAGAGAGGCCAAATGGCATAAAAAGCCATTCATCTAACCCATTTGTGGTCTTGAATGCCATTTTCCATTCATCACCTTCCTTCACCCTGATTTGGTGATAACCACTCTTAAAGTACATCTTGGTAAAGTACATTTCCCCTCCAAGGAAATCCATAAGGTCCTCTATCCTAGGTATAGGGAACCTATACCTTATTGTGATCTTGTTTATAGCCCTTGAGTCTATGCATAGTCTCCATTTTTCTCCCTTCTTGGATGCCAAAACAACCGGGACTGCACAAGGATTAATACTCTTCTTGATCAAGCCTTGATCCAAGGGTTCTTGTACTTGTCTAGCTGCCTCCAAGTTCTAATTAGGAGTGAACTTGTATGCTGCCTTATTGGGAAAAGATGCCCTTGGCACAAATTATATTTGATGACTTATAACCTCTTAGGTGGTAGGGTTCCAGGAGTGCCATCACTCACAATATCCTTGTACTTCTCAAGCAATTCTTGCACCTCTATTGGTAATGGCTCCTTCTCTAATTTCTCTTCCTCCTTAGGTCTTAGCACAATGGCATAAACTTCCCCCTCATCATCCTTGATGTCATTTACAAACTCCTTACCATTGCATAACATGACATTAGGAGTTTTAGTTTGTGACTCTTCGTCCTCTAGCAAAGACTAAAACTTGAAAGTCTTCCCTCCTTTCTTGAAAGTGATGGAGTTCTCCTTCCCATCATATACTTCCCCATTATCAAATTTCCAAGGCCTTCCTAGTATCAAATGGAAAGCATCCATTGGTAGGATGTCACAAATTAATCTATCCTTATACCCTGCAATTGAGAATTCAACCCATGTCTTCTCATTGACCAATACACTCTGGATTTTGTTGAGCCATGTCACCTTATAAGGGTTCACATGGGGTATTTTGGATAACTTAAGCTTCACTAATGCCTCCTTTGAGATGATATTATCTATGGATCCAGAGTCCACAATCACCTTACATACCTTGCCAAGGATCTTGCATCTAATTCTAAACAATGCCCTCCTATGTTTGGGCTCATCCTTGACTAGATGCCTTATTAGTACCCTTATAAACATTAGGTTCTCACCCATACCTAAATCTATATGGTCTATCTTAGGGGTTTTGAAACTTGAAGTGTCCTCATGTGCATATGCTACCCTTTTGTCACTGTTTGCAGCAAAAGGTTTGCCAAGACATCTATAGGGTGGATGGCCTAGTTGCCCACAGTAATAACACTTCATGGTTGCAAAGTAATAACTAGTCCTACCTCCTCTTCCTCTGTTAGGGCCACCATGATTACCCCTGCCTCTATTATAGCCTCCTCTTGAAATGATTATATTCTGCTGCTCTATCAACTTCTTCTCTCCTTGTGACCTTTCCTCACTACCCCTGCCTTGGTAGCCTCCTCTTTGGCCCCTTTGGTCTCTTCCTCTGCCTCTATTGTTATTGCTATTCTTGAATCTAGAATCCCCTTTCTTCTTATTCTTCTCTTCCACCCTTATAGACAATTAATGGCACTTTTGAATTTTAATGGGTGTCCATAGGCTAATCTCCTCTTAGATGTTCCACGTCAATCTATCCAATTATCTAGCGACTTTGATTGACTCTTCTTCTTGCAATTTAGACCTTAGACACAATCTCTAGAATTCCTCAGTATATGAGGCCACATCTAGGTCTTTTTGTTTCAATTTTTTCTCTTCCTATGGAGTTGGATTTTATAATCCTCTGAAAGATAATTATCCTTCAACTTGGTTACCATGGAATTCCAATTTTCTATTGGTTTCTTTCCCATTCTTACCCACTCATCCTGAAGGTATTTCCACCAAGTCAAAGCTGACCCTCTGAGTCTAGACTTGGCCACTTTAATCTTTTGGGCTTCAGAGATACCCTCACACTCAAAATGATTTTCCATTACTTCAATATAGTCCATGACTATTTTAATATCCATCTTTCTTCCAAACAAAGGTATTCCTTCCAAACCCTTGCCACTTAATGCCTTTATGGCCTTCAAGAAAGGTTCCTCATTCAACACTGGGTCTGGTTCGGGGATGAAGTCTTCCTCTTCAAATTTTTTCTTACCCCTACTACTAGTTTTAGCTTCAAAGTCTTTCTTCCTAGCACCATCTTTGTAGAACCACTAGATTCCACCTGTGACATATACCAATCTTCCCAAGTTTCTTAACTTGCTCTGATACAACTCTGATGTAGCACTGGTCTTGCTAATCCCTAGTTTCCTCTAGGGCTCCTAGGTCACTCAATAACCCAATAGGTTTATTTCACCAACCCTATTCTCCTTAGGAATCTTCTCACAAGATCCTACTTCTTCAACTAGTGAAACACCAACAATGTAAAACACAAACTCACCATAGCTCTTCAAAAGACTCTTACTAGCCTTTCTTGCTCCATCTTTCCGAGATGCTCCAACTAATCCAAAATGATCATTTCTCAATCCAAAGAGAAGGATAGGGTCTTGAAGTTGTTAGGATCCTTTCCACCACCTACAACCACACTTTTCTTTTAAATCCTAATCGAGTTCCAAGAATCACATCAATTGTTTCCCAAATAGGGCTACAAGAAATTAGGCCTAATTAGGCACCTTTTCTACATTAACTCACAACAAGTCTTAAAAAGTATCCAAAGAATTTTAGGATCTAGATATTCTTTATCAATACACTAGATATTTTCTAGGTCTAGGGTTTCTAAGCTATCAGTACAGCTCTGCCTCTAATCGAGGCTAAAATTTAGGGTTTTGAGGCTTTCAAAACCAGTCTGATAGAAACTTCATTTTGTACACCAATCTGTATTCACCAAACCTTCCCATGTAAATTGGGACTTCACAACACATTACCCTACCCCTTTCCAAGCTTTGATTGGATCAATGATTGCTTTCAATCCACCAACTAAGCTCTGCAACTACTGATGACCCCTAGCCATGCATCACTGGCTCGCCTAGGGCATTATCCTAAAAATGGCTGCCATGCTTTCCTGGGCCCCACCTTCACTGTACATATAGTACTTGGAGTAGCCTTCCATAATCCAAGAGCTCGTGAAAATGCCACAGTGGAAGATGGAATTATGACTACATTTGCAGACAGTGCCCAATATAAACCAACGACATGACAAAAAGTAAAAGATGTTGCAAAAGTAATCAAAACTATTTAATATATTAAACTACCACCACAAAAAGTCTTTTATCAACCTACATTACTCAAATAATTTCTTATGGAAGTTGATTCAATCCATTAAACAATGTGATCTTCACAAAACACATAAACTACAACTGTATTCCAAATTCACAGTCCGTACACAAAATGATTTTAACTTGCCAACCCTTCCAAAAGCTTGAGGATAGCCTAATGTAGTTGACCAAGGCACTAAAAAGTTGGTTTCACACTAAAATACCAAAAACACCCTATTAGACCGAAATGGACACAAAAGTCTCTAAGGACCTAACAAGACATCCTCCTACTTAGCACTCTATATACTAGGACTCTTAGTCCCTTTATTCTCCTAGTGGACTGACTAGAACCACTAAAAGCCAAAAACATAGAAGAAGCCCTAGGTTACATTGTATCATCTAGCCTACCTAGGTGCTCCTACACTAGATTGGTTTTCCTAAAGGTACTACTGATGGTAATTTATATTTCAAAGTTGTTGATGATGATAATGTGATTGTTGAAGTCTTTGTGGATGATATCATTTTTGGTAGAAATGAGAAGTTGAGTGAAGAATTTTTAGATGAGATGAAAAAGGAATTTGAAATGTCTATGATAGGTGAGATGAAGTTATTTCTTGGATTATAACTTACTCAAAAAGATAAAGGTATTTTAATTTGTCATTCTAAGTATGTGAAAGAATTATTGAAGAAATTTGGTATGTATGATTAAAAACATGTTAGTACACCTATGATTATTGGTTGCAAGTTGACAAAGATTAATGATACACCTAACACAAAGACTAGATGTAGATCAATGATTGGTGGACTATTATATTTGACACAAAATATGCCAGATATTATGATTGTTATTTGTATTATTGTTATATTTCAAGCATAACCAAAGGAATCACATGCTAATGTTTTTAAGAGGATAGTTAGATACTTGAAGGTAACAACTAATTATGGTTTATAGTATGGTAAAGATGAAAATTTCACATTGAGTGCACATACTGATGTTGATTGGCCATGTAATGTGGATGAAAGAAAGAGCACAAGTGGTGGAGCATTCCTATTGGGAAAGAGATTAGTTTCATGGGAAAGTAAGAAAAAAAAATTGTATATCAAAATCTATTGTTGAAGCTGAGTATGTTGTTTCTGGTACTAATTGTACACAATTAATATGGATGAAGAAAATGTTGAATGATATCAGAGTGATTATTGATCATCCTATTGCTATCCATTGTCATGATTGAAGTGCCATCAATATTTCAAAGAACCTTTCATTGAGTTCAAAGACAAAGCATATTTCTATTAAATATCATTTCTTGAGAGACAAAGTCAGTGAGAAAGAAGTCAGATTGGAGTATGTATCTACTATAGAGAAGATTGCAAATATATTCATGAAGCCCTTGCCAAAGGATACTTTTGAGTATCTCTGAGGTAAGCTTGGGTTGATTTCCCATCCTAATCAGAGCTAGAGATGCATTATGATGCATTTGTCTAGTGTGATTACAAAGCTTTCATTCTTTTGGGTTGATGTTTTGGTGGCTTCTCCTTAGGGGAAGTAGTGTGTAGCAAATGGTTTATGATTTTTGTTGAGATATTTTCTTCTGATATGTATTGTTTAAATTTTTGGCTTTAATGACTTAGTGCATACATGTGCCTTTATCATTGATGTCAAAGGGTGAGAAATATTCATGTGGAAAAAATGAGATTTGGGGAGAGATATCAGTATGAATTTTGAGATGTCATATTGCTGGTATTGTTGTGGATATTATTTCTTTGTGCATTGATTGAATTTTTAACATCATATGTTTCCATCAATACCAAAGGGGGAGACTGTTGGAGATTTCTGAGATATTGTTCAGGTTATGCATATATGCATTGGCATTAATATTTTTTCATTGATATCAATATATTCCTACTACTGAAGATAATGTTCCTAGTTTATTTAGTGAGATTATTTTAGTGGTATGCCTATTGTATTGAAGACTTGATGATAAGATCATGTAGTTGTAGTCTGGGATTTTTGTACTTGATTTTGTTCAAGTGGAAGAGGTTCACATTATGATTTGAGTGAGTTGTGAAGGATTTACCAGTCTCTAGTATTTTTATTGTTTTTGATTAAAAAAGAAGCAAGAGGGTGCTGGACCGTGGTACAACAAAGCAGAGTCACAATGAACATGTTAACAACACATTAACAGGAACAAAGGAAATTGCAACAAAAACTATAGCCAAAGTGCAGTTAAGGGGGAAAATCAAGGAACCAGTAGAAAGCCATAGTCAGCACACCATGATAGCACATAGTCTGCACATGACAACACATTGACAGCACCTTAGGCTG
>MU225770.1:362371-384147 GCA_018584345.1 Thuja plicata
CTTGAGAAGCAGTGGTAGCGGGTTTAGTGCTGGCATTAGTGGCAACGTCTAACAGATGGCAGAATCTGAATATCCAGGTCATGTGGGTTTTCCAGGCATGATAGTTGGTGCTAGTTAATTTTATCTCTTTTTTAAAAAAAAAACTTATTAAAGGTGAATATACATGAAAAGGAATTAGAGACAAAATAAATTCTAATTACTTAATCATTTAAAGAAAATAGATCTAATCAAATAAGAAATTTTAATTAAAAAAAAACTAGGAGCACTAAAAGTTTTAAAAGCTAAATAGAAATTTTATTAACTCTTTGGTGGCATGCCTTCCAAAGAGGTAAAAAAAATGAACTAGACCACTCTCTCAAATAAAAATGAGCCTTCAAATTGGAGTGCTCCGAGATATGATAGTCGCTTAAACCTATGAACTCAAAAATGGATTAAACCTGCTCTGATACCATGTTAAAATGGATAATAAAATTTGAGCTAGGAACATAGTAATCTAAATGAGTTAGGAAAAAGGAAGATTTATCATGAATTAAACTATTCCTTAGAGCATACACCAAAAAGAAACAACAAGGGAGACAAGAAGTTTTGAAGGGGGAAAAGTGTAAAAAAACCCCCGTGAATTATGAATGGGAAAAATAGCCAAGAGAGAGAGAGAGAGAGAGAGAGAGATTTAGCTCATACAATATTTTGAAGAATGAGAGAGAGAGAGAGAAGAAGTGTTGTGTGTTAAGGAGAAAGGAGAAAAATCTCTATAAGTAGAGATGAGAGAAGGAGTTCAAAATGTAACTCCCATGAGAATGAATGCCACCATTCATAAGTGTGTGAGGCCAAGTGTGAGATTCCTCATAAGGAGGAATTTACAAATTACAATAAATATTTGTCCTCACTTATTCTATTAGAGGAAAAAAATAGAAAGAAGTGGAAAGAAGACAAATATATTAGGATACCTTGACTTATATCCTAATATATTAGAACAAGAAAAGAAGAAAAGATCTAACCTTGGTTTATAAGTACACCAAGGAAAGATTACAACTTCTAACAAAAGAATACAATAATATTATTTTATAATAAATATAATATTACTGTATTTAATTATTTTATAATTTTTTTACATATATTATATATAATTTTCCACAATTCAAATTGATGTTTTTTTTAAAAAAAATTACAATATACAATTAAAAAAAATTATATTAATTTAAAATATTTAAAAAATTAAATATAGATATTTTTTTTATTTTTAAAATAAATTTAAGAAAATTATCAGCATATAGTCTATTATAAGTTTGAGGGCTTTAAAATGTTGATAGGTTGTTTAAATTTTGGTACAAAAATTACAAGGGTTAGATATATTTGTGCGAAATAAAAGATATTATAGCTAATAAAAAATAAATAAATTAGGGGTAAATTGACCAAATATACAAGGTTAAGATACTCTAAAGTTTCTTACAACTAAAAAATTAGTAAGAAACTTAAATTTTTGTAAAAGTATAAATCTATATGAGAACAAAATTAAAAAACTACTTTCTTTCAATAACATTATTTTATAATAAATATAATATTACTGTATTTAATTATTTTATAATTTTTTTACATATATTATATATAATTTTCCACAATTCAAATTGATGTTTTTTTTAAAAAATAATTACAATCTACAATTAAAAAATATAGTTTATTATAAATTTGAGGGGCTTTAAAATGTTGATAGGTTGTTTAAATTTTGCTACAAAAATTACAAGGGTTAGATATATTTGTGAGAAATAAAAGATATTATAGCTAATAGAAAAATAAATAAATTATGGGTAAATTGACAAAAGTTTCTTACAACTAAAAAATTAGTAAGGATGAGAATCTATTATTTCACAAAATTTTAGAATTGAGAACTTTCAACTTCTACAAAATTAAAAAACTACTTGAAAGAATACAATAACATTACTCTATTTAATTATTTGATAATTGTTTTACATATATTATATAATTTTTCACAATTCAAATTGATGTCTTTTTTTTTTTAAATTACAATCTATAATGAAAAAATATTATATTAATTTAAAATATTTAAAAAATGAAATACAGATATTTTTTTATTTTTAAAATAAATTTAAGAAAATTATGAGCATATACTATTGCATTCAGTTGTGCACAAATAGTGAATTAGTTCTCCACTAATGAACAAATCATAAGTCACTATTTTTTTCTTGTTCAAATATTTCTAAAGTTTAAATATTTTTTTACTCATTAAATATATTATATAAATTACTTATCTCAATTGTGATTGGTTCAATTCATTTTGTTCACCCCTTTTTCTATTCAATGCATATTGAATTAAAATATTAATTATTTGAGAACTACCAAATCTCCATGTTCAATGAATTAAGCAAAATAAAGTGTAGAATTCAAACTAATCTACTCATTAATTTTTATTTTTTAATGTAATGTTTGAAATTATTATAATAATCTCCAACTTCTTATTACTATAATTATATAGTATTTATCATAATATGGTATTTATAATTATTTTAATAATTTTCAACCTGTTATTATTATAATGTACAATATCAATAAATACCTTGATTAAAAAAATAAGAATGATGTAGAATATATAAGAATATCTTAATTAAAATAATAATAAAAATGATTTATATATCTAAATTTTAATCTCATTATTAATCCTCATGGTCCTTATAGTCTATTATTATAAAGAAGTAAACTATAGTTTTTTGTATTATTGCTATTTTTAAAAAAGACTTTTAGTTTTATATTTTACATTAGAAAAGGAAAAAGGGTTGTTTATATTATAAAATTATTCCACCAATACTTTTAAAATTCATAAAAAAATTTTACTTTTAGGAGGCTTCCCAAATTTGTTTTTTTTTCCAATAGTTTTTAACATAGTTTTGTAATATATCATTTAATTTATATTGAAATTGGTCTTTTAATTTACAATATATAGTATATTTATGAGATACTATATTTTATATTTTATAATTAAACATGTTATTTTCATTAAAAAATTCAATTATTTATAATATATAGCCATTATATATTCTAAAAAAATTAATATATTATATTTTTAATATATATATGCTATAAATAATTATTACAATTTATAATATATAATATATATTATTCTATAATATGTAATATAAAAGTATTATATCATTTATGTCATATTATATAATTTTAATATTTCACTAACTCTTTATTTATTATTTAAATTCCATCTTACATTATAATTTATAACTATATTTTAAATTTTTATAACTATAACTATAACTATACAAATGAAATTATAATATATACAAACATAATCTATTAAATATTAGTTTTCAGATTTTATGCAAAGTTTCTTATTTAATTTTTAATCTATAATAATTTAAAAACTATTAATTAATATATATAATATTTATAATAAAATTCGCCAATCAAATGACATAAAATTAATTTTGTAAATATGTTTTGTTAAAAAAATTGCAACTTTACTTTAACTAATATAGATATTTTTGAAATATAAAAAAATATCTTGAATCTCATTTGTTAAAAAATTAATTATTAATGAAAATTTGTATTAATCTCGATGTAGTTCAAGCCATGGGTATGCCCATGGTAGCTATGTATTTTAGTTAAAAATCTCAACATTGATCGAGTCGTGGGTATGCCCACGCAAATTATGTACTACCAGCGCCTGCAGTGAGCGGGGTCACACTGTAAAATAATTAAATATATTAATAAAAATTCTTTCAGGGCTCCGGCCTTTTACCGAAAAAAAAAAATAAAAAATTAATTATTAATAACTAGTTAGATTTTAGCTGTGGCCTATAATTCTACTGCCATGGCACGAACTAAAAATAAATAAACTAGTTAAACATAAAATAAATATAAACTTGCTTCAAAATATAATTGCACACAAGAATGTGAAGGATAAAGTAGAAGCCTAACCAAAACACTAATAGAGCGTCTGTCCCAAAACCAGACAATTCCTCACACGTGTTTTGAATGATATTTAATTCTTACAATTTAGCTTTAATTTTCAAATGTGGAGAATTTTTCGTTTTTCTTTTCTTAAAACAATACCATGATGTTGTAGGACCACTCTCGAGCAACTTCATGCCTATTCTATCCAAATCAAAAGAAAGTTCCCCACGGAGAAGAGACTAAGACAAAATTCTGAAACGCTAGGAGAAATAGCTTGTAGATTTGTTCCAAGAAATGCATCATGACAATCAATTGACAACTACAATTTATGTCCCTTTCATACCGAAAATAACGAGAAATAGATCAAGCTTCCACGCATTTGTACTCTCAGTATACAAATTTAACAAGTAAATTCTTCTGCAGCCCAAAAATATAGGCTAAATTGAGAATCCTAATCAAAAACCAATTAGATTTTCCATTAGAAAAATCACACAGACCATAGAAAAAATGAGAATCATATGTTGAACAGTACCAGCATGTTTTTATTCAAAGAGACGTGATGGAAAAAGTTGACACGTGAATTGACTCAACCAAAGATTTTGAATTCATGGCGGCCGGTAGCTGGTTTGGCTGGTCATATGTTGGATCAAGTTGAAGATGAAAGGGATATATATAGGATATTAGGCTTATCAAAAATATCAGAAGTTCAGAAGTTCATCTATCTTCTCAGTTATACAAGTGTGTTTAGCATTTGATTCTCTTTGAGCTTTGGAGAAAATAAGAAATGGCAGTTCCTGTGATTGACATAAAGAACATTGATGGAGGAGACGGGAAGGCCATTATGGCTAAAATTGCAGAAGCTTGTGAGACTCCTGGATTCTTTCAGGTACCTAGGGCTGCTTGTAATTGTAGCGAGAGCAAAAATAGATCTCCTAGTATTGATTGAGCATTGGAATTGACAGTTATATTATTTTTAAAACTTTAAATTAGATTGATTGATAACCTCCTGAATAATTGTACAGATCATTGGAAGTCCTTCTGTTCTTTTGTTGCATTTTATCTTCGTTTCGTTGTTTCCTCGTTAGGGTTGTCCTGGTTTGACTTTAGGTTATGATTTTTGGTGTTTCTTGTCGTTCTAGGTTGTTGTAGGGTGCTTCTCTTGCTTTATTATATACGTTTGACTTGAGTTGTAGGGTGCTTCTCTTGCTTTATTATATACGTTTGGCTCTTCAAGTTTATAATTCTAAGAAAATAACGAAATAAAGTATATATCGTAGCTTGATTATATTCTTTTGTTTAAAAGAAATATGCAAAATAATTGCATAGTTTTGTGATTGATAAAGAATAAATTTTAGGTTTTGTTGACTTATTTTACAGATTTATGTAACCATTCAAAATACTTCAATTATTGGACATTTTTTAAGTTAATAATTATTTTTAATAAAAAATTTAATTATTGTTCATAATGATAATTGTTTATTTATATAGATTTAATTGTTATGTAATAATTTAAATCAATTAATAAATGTCACCAACTGTCCATCCTTACTGATAATTAGACATTATGATGTATATAATAGTATGTGATGATATCTAGGTGATTATAACATTCGAGTAGGAATGTAATATTATTCCCAATATAGCTATTTTAATTGGGTAGCTTATAAACTATTAATTGGAATCTTACGTGGTTGATAAACTCTTCTATAACATAGATGAAATTGAAGTGTTTCGTTTTTAAATGTTCAGCTTATAAACCATGGGATTGACCATGGTCTGATGGACCGTGTGAAGGAGGTGTGCTCACAGCAATATAAGATTAACAGAGAGCAAAACTTCAACGATTCTTTAGCAGTAAGAGCTCTGAACAAAGCAATTGAGGCTGAAAAAAAAGAAAACAATGCTGCAAAAATTGAGAATATAGATTGGGAGGATGTTTTTCAAGTGCATGACATGAGGGACACAAATTCCTGGCCTTCAGAACCCAAAAATTTCAAGTACGTACAATATTCAGTGGTACACTTAGTAATTTTTCCTTTACATCTAAATATTCTCTTTAAATATTTATAAGTTTTGAATGGTAAATTGTGTAAAAAATGTTTTCATTGTGTTTAAGTTAGAACCTTCTAATTCTGAAATTATGTGCTATATTTGATCTCCCCGTCACAATTTCGAAACTTCAAGGTTACTTTTCGAATTCGAAGATTGTTTTGAGATGTTATTTGTATGAAAGAAAACATGGTCTTAAAAGTGCTCAAGACTTTTCAATTTAATTTTAGTCAAAGTTATTTCAAAATTTCTAACACAGTAATGGGTGCATTGTATGCAGGGAAACAATTGAGGAGTTCCGTGGCCAGATATTTGCCCTCACAGAGAAATTGTTGGAAATAATAAGTGAAAATTTGGGGTTGGAGAAAGGATATATTAAGAGGGTATTTGCAGGGGGTGAGAAGCCATTCTTTGGCACCAAGGTGAGCCACTATCCTCCATGCCCTAGGCCAGACCTCATAAGGGGTATCCGTGCTCATACAGATGCAGGTGGTCTCATTCTTTTGTACCAAGATGATGAGGTGCCTGGCCTTCAAGTGCTCTCTAATGGTAATTGGGTTGATGTGCAACCTCTACATTACTCAATAGTTGTCAACATAGGTGATCAGTTAGAAGTAGTGAGTAATGGCAGATATAAGAGTGCATGGCATCAAATTCTTCCAACAAAAGATGGAAACCGTTTATCAGTAGCATCCTTTTATAATCCATCATATAATGCAGTGGTGAGCCCTGCACCTCAACTCACTACACAACTGAATGACAACACCACTAATGAATTGTACACTTATCCAAAGTACCTATTTGGTGACTATATGAATGTTTATGTGGAGCGAAAATATGAAGAAAAAGAGCCACGCTTCGAAGCAATGCGAAAGATGAACGAACAAGTTATTTGATGAAGAGTATGTTCTATAGAACATTAGTCAATAAATTTACCACGTGTGGATTTAACATAGTAGAGCTGGTTGTGGTATCTAGAGATGGTATTGAGCAGATTCCCAAGTAGATTTCTAAGTAGTTTCTCTTTGAGTCAAATTTCTAGGTGGGCAAATGTAATAAGGATGAGAGATATTAAAGATACCATTTGAAGATATCCAAAGGATTTATATAGTAATGCATATTTTCTATGTTTAGCACTCTTTTGGATCAATGGATGATTAAATTCTTCTTCTTATAATCTTTACATTCATTTAGTGTTTAAGTGCATAATCAATATCTTTAAATTTAAAAAAAATTGACACAATAAAATGTACTTGAAGCACATATTAAGTTAGCTTACAATGTCTAGGGAAAGATAATAGATTTATAATGTGAGTTACGTCTATAAAATTTTGATCTTGATTTCACATCATAGATTTTAGCTCTTTATACTTTTCAAATGACTTAAATTATGTTTATTCAAATTTTTTTTAAATAATTAAATTTAAAATACAAAATACTTAATTAAGTTTTTAATATTAAATAGGTTTAAATAGATATTAATTTGGTCAAGTGGTTGCATTGCCTGTTGATTTTATTAAAATTAGGATAGGTTAGTTGGTTTGAAATAACTTATTTATAAACTCTTGGAGGCAATTAATGGAGAATGATATAGTAGTTGGTAATAGAATCATTTATATATGGTGAATGATTATATCATTTTCCAATTCCCTTAATCTTATATTTAGTTTTTGCTTAGTTTTAATTCAAGTATAATTTTTACTCTAAAGGTCATGGCATATTGAGCATAAGGTCTATTTTGTAAAGTAATGAAAAGCCTAAAAATATTCTTCTTCTTTGGGTATGCAAACGTTGTAACAATCATCATAACTAGAGATGTGTTGTCTAGAAACCATTGCTCTATCAACGAATTTATGGATTCTTTTCATATTGGTCAATAAAATTCTATACATAAACTACACACAATCGATGTATCATGAACAACCACTAAGATTAAAAAAAGACACATTTTCTTGCAAATCTAATAACAAGCCTCACCCTTTCTAATTATCCAATCTATAGAAATATGGTCACATTTATTAGATCCTAGCTCTAAAATATTGAAATTGCCATACACAATCCATGAAACTATGAACAACAACTCACATAATTTAGTTTAAATTCCCGAATATAAGGATTTTTTATTTGTTATTTATAGAATAGGAGCATGAAATTGTATGACCTTATTGTTAAATTGTGTAGCTCATCAAGTGTTTCAACCTTTAAAGGTGTCGTGGAGGCTAGAAACATAAAGGAATGTGGATTGGCACCAGTTAGGATTCAGTGTTGTTCCCATTTGTGGTCCTTCAGTTTCTGAATGTGAGAGTATAATTAGGGAATTGATGAGCCATATTACTTGTATAGAGATTTATTGGAATGAATTGAGTTTTCAGGTAGATAGATGAGGGTTTTTAGCAGAATCAAAAGGAGAAAATTCTAGCTTCTGAGTTTGAGAGGGAGGCTCAACAAGTGAGAGAGGGGAGTTCATCAGTAGTTCAATAAGTAATAGAGGGGAGATTGTCTATATTTCTAGTATTAGGCAAATGGTTGTAACAATTCCTCAATAGAAGATTTTGTAAACATATTAAAAAAGTACCTTAGACTTGAAAACTGATTTTTCCTAGATTGGGATTTTTCCATTGACATTTGTCCAAATTATTTGTGTTATTAGTGTATTTAATTTCGCTTATTTTTTTTTGCAATTTTCATTTGGTGCTAACTTGATGTGTATGAATAGGAATACTAATGGGCTAATAACACCTTCTAGGTAAGATAAATTTCACATTGTATCAGAGTCCTAAAGCGCTAATGTTATATTCTAGCCGAGCGCAAGGTTTTCCTAAAAGAGAAATCAAAGGATTTCACATTTGTTGAGTTTCATTTTTTTTGTCTAAGGGTTTTAGAAATGGCTTTTGTTGGTGTGAGAGACTATGATAGACTTGATGGTGAATCAAAATTTAGTAGGTGGAAATTAAAATTATTGTTGTTTCTAGAAGAGCATGGACTAAAGGAGTAGGCAATGAGCAATATTATTGTACGCATAATTTGAAATCTATTAGTAGATTACAAGAAAGAGGATGCCAAATAAAATATTATCCAAGATGGGGTTAAGGATTATATTGCTCCCCATATTGTAGAATTGGATGCTTGTAATAAAATATGGGATACCATCTTGAAACTATTATAGAGTGAATAGGAAATTGATCCTTAGGGAGAAGCTTAGAAACACCAAGAAGAACAAGGGACAAGGTTTTGTTAGTTACTTCACCAAGGTCAGACAATTCAAAGATGAGTTAGTATCTAGCAAGGAAAAAATAGGTGATGATGAGTTCTTGAGAACTACCTTGAATGGGTTCTCAAAGTAGCAGGACATCTTTGTCCAAGTAATTAATGGACGACTTGATCTACCTAACTGGGATCAACTTTGGAGCGATTTCACTCAGATAGAGCTTAGGTTGAGCCTCTTTAGTACTAACAATAGTAAAGGATAAAATGGTGAGGATGACAATAATTTTACTCTTAAAAGAAAGGACAATTTAAAGAAAGGCTCAAAAAAGGGCCTAGCTCCAAAGGAGAGAACAAAGAAAGACTTGAGAAAAATAAAGTAAAGGTTGTGATCAATAGGAAAACTGAGTTAGTCAATGTCCAAATAGAAAATAGGGTAATAAGAGGAAGAAACAACATACATAAACTTTATCAAACATTGATGAATTTTCTTCAAGACTTGAATAATATTTCAATGTTATAGCTTTCCTATCTAGCTCTACCTCTACATGAGTTTGGTACATTGATAGTGAGGGGTCATGTCACGTGGCATGAGTTAGAGAGTATTTTAACAACTATAAAATAGAAGTGATAGGCTTCCAAATATAACTGGCTAACAAATCCAAGTGTACTATAGTTGGGAGAGGGACAATCACAATTCAGAGGGATTCAAGAAACAACCTTTAGACTAAAAATGTGTTACACGTTCTAGGAATGGGAATGAATTTGATTTTAGTATCTACTCTTTAGGACAAAGGGTGCAATGTACTCTTTTGAGGAGAGAAGGTGTATTTGAAACACCAATATTGGAAGTTAGTAAAAAATTGCAAGTAGAAGATCACACGACACTAATCATACATTAGAAAAAGGGAGTCAAGACACAAGGGGGATTTTCTAGCTTTTCCAAATACACAATATGAAACAAGATTTCCCAATAGGCTCAAGAATGACTTAAGAACTAAGTGAGCGCAATGATCCTTCTTGATAATGATTGGGATGAGTTGATTTAGGGAAATGTGATAGTGTGATGCAAGATAGAAGGATAAGTAGGAAGAAATGATAAATTTCAACATACACATAATCATAAAAAATAGAGAGGAACCTACAATGACTTTAAAAAAAATTACACTATAGTACTGACCTATAGTTTCAATTTGGGGCTAATTTATAGGGTATAAATCACCTTGTCCATTCTATACCTGGGTACAAATTGCTTCAATTTTTGGCTGATTTATAGGGTATAGATCACCCTAGCCATTCTATACTTGGGTACAGATTACTTCACAAGGTATATATCACCCTAGAGGGTATAGAATTCCCTAGAGGGTATAGATAACCTTGGTCACTGTACACCCTATATTTTTGTTTGAAAATTTTACAAACAGTATATCAAGAACATGTACTTTCTGAATTAAGTCCTGATTGATTCACGACATATTATTGCACATAGAAAATGGAGAAGAATACTTTATATAGGGGTTTTTGTTAGTCAAACCCCTGCATAGAATCAACCTTAAAATGAAGTAAAGTAAATGAAATTGTGTTTTCATATAGGAGAGGCTAGATCTAAGAAATAAAGTATATCGTACCTTGGAAATGCAAATGCTTCTTTGAATTTAATCAAGAATGTTAGTGTTATAGCTTTGACTTATTGAAAAACCCTAAAGGAAATCATGAAAGAAAAAACCTTGTGTAATGAATGTTGTAGTTTGCGATAGTTCTTGGGAGGAGATATAAAATAAAGTATGTAGATTGATGATCTTATTCCTTGATGGTTGACTCCTTTTATTGGCCTTTAAAGAGGAAAAGAAGCTTGATCTATAGATAATAACGCCTTGAATACTTGCGAAGAAGTCTCGATCTTGAATTCTTGCCTGCAAACCTTGAACTTGATTTCTTGATAATGGTTATTGATGCTTGAGAGTGATTAGATATCCAAAATTAGGAGAGATAGGGTGTTATGTGTTTAAAGTAATATCATTAGTTAAAACTTAGGAGGGCCACCCAAAAATCCAAATACCCAACTAAATTACCAAGATAGACCCCCAATTTAAATCTTAGCCCAAAATTTGAGGTATAGAATGCCTAGGTTGTTGAATACCCACCAATTAGGGCTCTAATTTTAACCATGGCTCCTAGACAACTAGGCGATCCTAGACATCGAGGCACATGCAATTTCAAGGTTGAAAAGAAGCACAAAGACCACAAAATGGTAACATAGGGCCTATATAGGCTAATAAATTATTGAAGAGGAGAATATTAATAGAAGAGGACACCTAGAGATAAGGGCACACATCAAATTTTTGTGAGAATCAATTAAGAGAGGACTCATAATATTAATTTACATTAATAAAGGTTCAATAAGAGTTCCGAGAGTGTGAAATCAATGTGGTAACCCATACATCCTAAAATTAGGCTAAATTAGCATCCAATTATAGGTTTTTACAATTTAGGATAGTACATTTATCCCCCACTTTAGCGGGAGTATGAGTCGACCCCATGCTCATGGTAAAGTAGAAAAAAGAGAGAAATAAATAAATATGTGATCATGAGTGAACTGAATAGAGATAAGATATTACTAAGCTTAAAGACATAAATCCCCACACCAATGCTCTTAACTTGTAAAACTATGTGCAAGGACACATAAAAAAAAAATTCCTAAAGCTTACTAAGATTCCAAGTCAAATAGTTTAAGATTCGTTTATAAATAAAATGTCTCAACTGCTACTTTCATGCTGGAAAAGCTATTGTAAAAGCACAAGTAGTCACATACAAATAACAACACACATCAAAAAATGGAATGAGCTGACATTGAAGAATATTTTTAAAGAAAAAGAGATTGTTCATCAGTAGTTACCAGATATTCTTGAGAAGACAATTAATCAAGGTATGGATAAACAAAACTACGAGAAACAAAAACTACTACAACATGAATGGGAAGAGTTATGCAAAAGAGAAGAAGTATATTGGCATCAAAATTCTTGGGATTTATGGTTAAAAGAGGGGGACAAGAACACACAATACTTTCATGCTTCCGTACAATAAAAAAAGCAGCAAGCCAAATCTTTGTCATCAACAAAGAAGATAATGGTACAACAGTAACTGATGCCCAAGGTATTCAAAATGAAGGGGTTAGATTATTTGAAAATATACTTGCACTAGAAAACCTACCAATTCTAGCAAACCACCAATTGCAAGACATCCCCTCAATTATCACAATAGCTGATAACACAACACTAATGGCACCCTTCGCATTTTTAGAAATCAAAAAAGTAGTGTTTTCTTTTCCCCTGGACAAGTATCCTGGATTAGATGGATTCACATCCCTATTCTTTCAAGAGTTTTGGGATTGGATTGGATGGTAACTACTTGGTTTTATTGAAGAATCAGGAAGAATAAAGCTATGTTAAAATACTTTAACACTACCAACATTACCATTATCCCCAAGATCAAAGTGCCCAAAACTTTTTCAGATTTTAGACCGTTTTCGCTATGAAACACAATATACAAGATTATAACAAAGGAAATATACTTGAGAATGCAATACCTGATTCCAAAATTAGTCTCTCAAGAACAAGGTGGCTTTGTCCTAGGAAGAGATACTATGGCAGGGGCTCTGGTGGTACATGAGGCACTACACTCAATCCACACAAGCAACTCATCAAATTTTGTCATCAAACTTGATATGATGAAAGCATATGATAGGGTAGGTTTGACATTCCTCTTCAAAGTTCTAAAATAGTTTGGGTTCATAGATGGCTAGTGCAAATGGGTTAGAGCTTGTATTTCAGGAGCATAGTTTTTATTAATAATAAATGGTGTTCCAGTAGGTTTCTTTCCTTTGATGCAAGGGATCAGACAAGGAGATCCTCTATCCCTGGTTATCTTCATATTAATGGAAGAAGCCTTTAGTAGACACATCCACATCCATGTTAAGCACGCACTTGGACATTGGGAAGGAACAAAAATAAGGGATTCAGAATTAGCAATTACCCACTCTTTATTCGTAGATGACACTCTACTATTTGGAACATCTAACATAAAGGAGCCAATACAGATTAAGCAAACTCTAGACTTGCACACTGAAGTATCTAGTCAGAGATTCAATGAGCAAAAGTCCAAAATATATATTTTTAATACCATTCAGATTATCTCAACCAGAATAGATAATTTACTAGGATTCACAATTGACTTCCTACCTTCGATGTACCTTGGTATTCCCTTTTTTATGGGAGAAAATAAAAGTTCATATTGGATGCCTATCATTGAAAGAATTAAGTCGAGAACTGTGGCATGGAAAGTGAGATGGATGTCATTAGCAGGGAAAATCCTTCTCATCAAAATAGTACTGGCTGCTATTCCTAATTATTATCTTTCAGTACTAAAGGCTCAAATATCAGTGATCCAAATAGTCCAAAAGCTGCTTCAAGAATTTCTATGGTCAGGAAACATAAATGGTGTAAAGAAAATCCCACTGGTTTCCTTGCAAGATATGACACAAGTGACATCTTTGGGTGGGGCAGGTATACATGAATTTGAAAATCAGAACAAGGCCTTGGGGGAGAAACTAGTTTGACAGATATACATCAAACCAGACAGCAAGTGGTGCCAAATAATGCAACAGAAGTACTTAGACAATATTTTCCCCTCAAGAATTCTCACTATTAGAGACCCTCCCAAAGGCTTAGCCATATGGGAATTCATGATGGCCTCGAGAGAAATTATTATGCATTACATTACATGGGAGGTGAACAAGGGGGACAAAGTTAAATTTTGGAGAGATTCTTGGAATGGCTCACCCCCGTTAACCCAACCAACAATATAGGATGACATAGTGGTTTCTATAAAAACTCATTGGGGAGTATATTCGATGGATTATGTATCTACAGTATGCAGATTTTCCAGCAAAGTAATTTGGAAAGATCCAGAGGAGCTGGCAATCCCTCCGCCGGATAGAGAAAGACTAACACAAGCTATTAAAAGTAAAGAGGTATTTCTATCAAGAAATGAGGACAAATTAATATGGGCTCCTACCAAAGATGGATCATATAATGTCAAAGATGGGTACATAATTATCTAATAGCAGCAATCAAACAAAGGGCCTTGTCGGGCCTTTTCTTTTTGCTGGAATCAGGCAACCCTCCCAAAGGTAGTATGTTTTTCTTGGATACCTTTAAGAAAAAGAGCTCTTACTAGTGATCAACTAACCAAGTTCTGCATTTCCCAACCATTCAATTTCTTGATATGTGATCAAGAGTTTGAAGATGTGGACCACCTCTTTTCAAAATGCCAATTTGGACAACAATGCTGGACACGTGTTTTGGGAAAACTAAATTACCTCACCCCCCTTCCAAACATGTTATGGGACCTCTTTCAAACATGGCTAGAGCTATACTCTAAATCACTTTTCTCAAGTTTGTAGACATGTATCTCGACATTAGTTTTATGGGCACTATGGTGGGAATGCAACAAGAAAATCTTTGGGCACAATCCCTCTCCAATAGAAATAGTCAATGCAAGTCATGCTAAGGTCAAATGAAAGTCATGCTAAAGTCAAATGTAACCCAGTTCTATCTAGATGGGATAGCTTCATCATCCGGGAGTGGAAAGGAATTCATTTTCCTATTGGATGGGGACAACATGACCAAGCTAGCCAAACCCAATGTAGGGAATCTATCTACTAGACGCCCCCTCAGCCTAAAACTATTAAAATTAACTTTGATGGTGCCTCAAGACGAAACCCTGGCTAGTCAGGGAAAGGTGTGTGCATAAGAGATCATCATGGAGATGTCTTGGCTATCAAGGCATCCCCGCTGCCACCAAGAACTAACAACATAGCAGAAGCACATGCACTATTCACTGGTTTGGTATTCGTGAAAAAGGCAGATTTGAAAATGTACATGTGGAGGGTGACTCTATGGTCATAATATGTGCATGCATTAAAAGGGAGTCACATAATTGGAAATTAAGGTATTTCCTTCAACAAATTTGAAATCTCTTAGATACATTTACAACCCTTTACATATCACACATGCTATCTGAGGGAAATGTTGTGGCGGATTATCTCTCCAACCTGGGTTGTGACGGCCTTAAACACGAGGACATCAACCCATGAGACTTCATTAATAATGAGAGTAAAATGCAAAGGCTGGTTGCAAAGGACATGGAAATGTATAAGGATGTATGAAGAGATTAATATAATTCCAAATCATTAAAATAATCCTACAAAACATTGATGCACCAAAAAATACCCGTGGATGATGACTCCACACGAGAATCCCAAATAGGTTAATAAAGCTAAGGGCCATTATTAATCTAAAATGTGTGAAGCAACTTGTAGTTGTATACGGCCAAGTAGAATAATCACTTGGCTAATCAAACATAAAACATTCTGCGTGCGAGTAAACAAAGCCTGTAGCCACACTACGCCGCCCATGTGATTTTTGGACACACAGTAACTAAACTGTGGTTCTGGCCAGTGTAATCAAGTTTAGCAATTGGGAAATTAAATGGTTTAGTGTGCGAAGAAATAAACTCAGAGATAGGGCTTGATATCACTGTATGTAGGTGATCACATGGGTTTTCAAATATATCTTGTCACATAAGCTACTTAATAAGGGCAAAACTAAGTATGCATAGCATATAAAAAAGTAGCAAAACAACTCCATTTTCTCTGATGGCGCTAACGATAGATGTTTACCCAAAATTTGAATCATGTGGTCTTCTACATGAAGAACTACTACAATGAAACTACTGAATATACCTCTTAACTGACGAATCAGAGAAGCATCTGTCAGCTTGGGTTGATGACAATCATCTGGATGCAGTGTTTATATGCCACATGCCAGTGATACATAGAGCCATCCATAGGGTCATTGGAGAGCACATTATTATGCCAAAATTGAATCAGGTTTTATTCCCATCCCAAATCATTTCAATTTTATTGTCCAACTCCATGGATTTTCTCTAGTCCATGGACTTACTAATGCTTATAGCTTGCAAGGTAATACGACCACAGTTTATTAAGGATAATCAACTTATCCTGGCAAAACATAAGTATGATCTTTGGTATGGTTGCTCCCTAGTGGGTGGCTTGTTCTTCCGAAATCAACTATTAACTAAGCATGAATATATGCTAGTATTTGACAACAACAATAAGAAGACCCTAGAAAATAAGAGCTTTCGATACGTGAAAAATAAATTGCAGGATGTAGGCAAGGTGTTGGAAATGGAAATTGAGCCAAACATCAAACATATAGTTTTCACCATGCTCGACATCTTGGGTTTCCCCAACATTTCTCTGAGGGCACTTATTCATGCTTCAGGACAAGCATCCAGAATAGAGACTCCTGCAATTCCAACCATCATTCTGGATCTTAGTCTACCAAATGTTGTGGGGCCATAGCCAAAGGAGGGATTTATTTTGTAGGTGGTTTTGCGTGAACAAAGGGTAGACGACATGGAGGGCTGGGGATCTGAATTTTATATTTCTCCCCCAACAGGTTGGGGCAACGCTTGAGGTTTCCAGCATGGGAATATAGCTCCCTTGTATAATGACTTAGAAGCCATGGAAGAATAATGGCAGTATGATGGGTTTTTTTTTTTGGATGGATTTTAAACATGCATTCGACCAGAAAATATAGCATGAAAATTCCCATTTTGGCAGTCGATATATAGTTCTGATATAAAGAGCTTTAGTGTTTATCAGAGGATAGCTCATCTTTATTTTGTAATAGACTCTTATATTACTTATTATTATGAAAAAAAAATTGTAAAGGCTATGCTTTAGGTTTTCCTCGCTGATTATTTTCCAGATGATCCTTCAAATTAGTTTTTATTATAATAAATATATTCAGTGGCTAGTCCACTTTTGTTTTAAAAAAAAAAAGACAAGACTTTGGGAACTAATCTGCTAAGAAAGTTTGTTATTCAATAGAATCATGGAGGAGAGAAAAAGAAAAGCATGAATGACCCAAGCTATCCATTTTGGTTTCTCTACGTGATCTATGAGAGAGAGAAGGAAAAGAGAAGAGGGGAAATGATGTAGCAAATTGTGTTACACTAGTACCACCAATCAAAAAATGTAAAGAGGGTGTTGATGGTCTAGTGCATGCTAGTCAAATCATAATAATATATGCAAATGAGAGGCTAAATGGTCTATCTTGTGTTATGCTATTCAACACATGAAAAGGATAGATCAAATGGTCTAGAAAATTGTGTTATACTAGTCAACCATTCCTAAAACTATGCATACTGGAGAGTCATAGTATATTGCATTATGCGAGTGTACTCTACCTGAATTTCTTTAAGTAATCAAAATATTTTTAATAAGGAGGTTGTATGTGCCCCCTCTTATGATGGAAAAATAAGATAGTTTTGACATTTTAAGGAAAAGAGAAACAAAGATAGAGCACCTTTAACACCAAGGAGGTATCCCATGAGAAACACCCAATCCAAGCCAAAGAGGTCACATCTCCTATGAGGTCAGGTAAGGGACAAATGCAAAGAGATGTCATGAAACAAGTGTAAAGGGGTCCTTAGGAAGGATGGTGATAAGAGGATAAATAGATATTGAACAATAATAACATAATTGACTGAATAAGGGGGAGGAAAAAATAAATTCACACTCTCCCCATTGCTAGGTAAATAGATTCTTGATGAAGGATGATACACTTTTATCCCCCACCTAATGTATTATTTTTTGTTGATGCAAGAAGGGTATGGAGATTAGGGGCCCAAGGCACTCCCATCTATCCAAACCAACTTTCAGAACAACATAGAAGCAACAACACAAGAAGTAAGAGAAGAAAACAACAAAATAATTATGTTACTTGATCAAACTCATTATATGCTAGGATGTAAGGCCTTCCCAGTTTTGGCCATATACATTTAGATGTTTGCAGAATAAAAACCATACATGTGAGGTCACAGACCTACCATCCAAATATGCTAACCCTTAATCTCCTATCTCCAAAAACTAATGCCCTAATCTAAGAACAAAAAACCAAATATATACAAGAGTCCACCAAAGAGATCGGCACTCAGATCCTAAAGATCCAACATATAAAACAATAATGACCCAGATTTAGGTCCACACACCTCCCAATGAGAGATCCAACATTAATTATGCTGCATATATTAAATGAAGAAGTCGGCCAAAAGATCCAACTTCAAAATAAATAACTTGGTAAGAATTTAACCGAGTAACAGGAACAACTCAGTGAAGATCAATCGAGAAAAAGAATTGACTCAGTAAGAAGATGACTAAGAAAAAAAAATAACTTGGTGAAAGAAACCACTGAGAAACCAACATTCACCGAGACCCGTCGATAAAGAAAGATAAAAAAAAGTAACTAAGCATCAATAGTTACCAAGTACTTTACCGAGAAGCCTCTAAACAAGCTAAAGAACAAAAGAAAACATATTTTTGGTTGATCAGGAGTGCCAAAGAACCCAAGATGCTCTTGCATCAGACACCTGGGGTTAAAAGAAATGATTCTCCAAATCATGTGTCAGGTCTAACCTGAATTGAATCCAACTCAGATTGAGAAATCCAAGATGAGTCCTCAATCGGTGTGTTCTTCCATTTTATCAGATATTCCATGTAATTCTTTCCTCTTATACTTCTGCAAACTTTCTATTTAAAAATATGGTCAACTTCTTCTATTTGTTTCTTATGATAATCACTTGGTACTATCACTTCTTCATCAGGTTTATGATAATCATACAAATCTAAAAAGATTAATATAGGTGATATATCCATGTCATCAGGTAATTCTACTTCATAAGTATTTCCACTGGAAAGTCTTCTCAATATTTTGCAAGGACCAAATTTCTTCATTTTCAATTTACCATATGTTCCAATAGGAAATCTACCTTTCTTCAAATGAACCATAACTACATCACCAAATTCAAAATTTTTATGTCTTCTTGATCTATCTGCACTATCCTTGTATTATTGATTACTTTGATCCAACTTATGTTTCACTTCCTCATGAAATGTCTTCATGAACTCAACCAAATTTTATGCTTCAGCACTCCTTTTCTATTCTCTAGTAATGTCTCTCAAGTTTGATATACCTCTTGGTTGTGTAACATTAACAATATCAAAAGGTGTCTTTCTAGTACTTCTATTCACTGAACTGTTATATGCAAACTTTGCTTATGCTAACATCAAATCCCAATTACTTGGTGTGTCTCCAACTAAGCATCTCAATAAGTTACCCAAACTCTGGTTTACAACCTTTGTTTGTCCATCAGTCTTTGGATGAAATGTAGAACTATATTTCAACTCAATTTCCAACTTCATCCAAAGTGTCTTCTAGAAGTAGCTAACAAACTTACTATCTCGGTCAGAGACGATACTTCGTGGTAATCCATGCAATCTGAAAATCTCCTTAAAGAAAACATCTTCTATATGTACTGCATCTGATGTTTTCTTACATGGTATGAAATGTTTCATCCTAGAAAACCTATCCACGACAATAAATATGGAATCATTACCTCTTGCTATCCTCAGTAAGACAAGAACAAAATTCATGTTGATATCACTCCAAGGTTTCCCAGGAACAGTAATTGGTGTATAGAATGCAGTATTTTGACTTACTCCTTTTGCAACTTGACAAACTCCACAATTTTTCACAAATTTTGGAACATCCTTATACAATGGAGGCCAAAAATACCTTTCTTTAAGAAAACTCAATGTCTTATCAATACCAAAATGTCTAGCCAAACCACTACTATGTTTTTCCTTTATCAAATTAGTTCTTATTGATCCCCTCGGTATGCACAACTGAATACCTTTGAACAACATATCTTCTTGACTGAAATACTCTTCATACTTACTTGGCTGATTTGGAATAGGTGCTCTGCACACTCTCCATTGCTCAGAAAAATTAGGATAACCTTCATACAAATGCTTCATGTATTCAAAACCAAGAACCTCAATTCTAATTCCAGTTAACAAAGATCTTCTTCTACTCACTGCATCAAAAACTCTATTAGAAACTCCACTTTTATGCTTTAACACAAATGTGAAATTCTACAAATACTATACCCATTTCATATGTCTCTGATTCAACATATTCCGACTACCCAAATATTGTAAAGCCTTATGATCAGTATACAACACAAATTCACTTGGAATCAAATAATGTCTCCATTTCTTCAGGGCTTGAACAATTGCCTAGAATTCTTGATCATAGACAAAATATTTCCTTTTAGCCTCATTCAAATTTTCACTAAAGAAAGCAACAGGTTTACCTTCTTAAGTCAACACAGCTCCTATTGCACTTCCACTTGCATCACATACAACTTGAAATTGTTTATTGAAATCATGTAAGGCTAATATAAGTAATTCAACCACCTTCTGCTTCAAAGTCTCAAAACACTTATCATCTCAATGTGTCCAAGGTATGTGCAAGATCGTGGGGGGCCAAAAAGTGGTGATGTGAAAAAATCCACTTTTCACTTGTCCAAAAGCACATGAAAATGTTTGTTGACTTTTTAGTAGGCCTGGGTGTCAGTACACCTGGGAAAACCTGACACCAAAGCACAAGCCTAATAGGGTACATGATATTTTTGGGTACATGATATTTTTGGGTACCTGAAAATATCAGGTACCCAATTTTTTTGTGTACCCAAAACCTGTGGCATAAATCAAAACCCACGAGCCACTTTCCTTATTTCACTCATCATTTTGGGTTTGGAAAATGGATAGAAATATCCTATACATGATTTTTTTGGGTACCTGATTGCTCCAACAACAAATTTGACTACACAGTTTATCCAGTAAGTAAATTCTTTCTATATCTAGATTAATTTTTTTTATTTTCATGTTAAATGTAGGTTTTTTGGTTAAAATGGGGTTTTTTATTTCTTTTTTTAATAATATATGAAATCGATTTGAAATTTATATTTGTATATCATTTAATCAGGCATAGCTGACAACAATGAAGATAATAACCCTCCCCCGCCAAATAATGATCCCCAAAACAATCCAAAACCACTTCAAAACCCTCAATCTTTAGAGGATTTGATACAAGAGAATTTGAACACTATACGAGGCTTCAAAAACACGTATAATAATATACCTATGTTAGCTCCTATTCTTGCCACCCTAAATACCATTGTTGAAAATATTGACACCCTTATGCAACAACATAATGTTGCTCTTCATTGGCATGATGATATGCACACCCAATTTGATGATGGGCTTGACCATGATGGGATTGCTTCCCTTAATATAACTAAGGAAGATATAGCCTCCCTTTTTGTTAATCCTAAAACCGGATTAAAATTTGACCCTAAAAAGCTAAAATTATCAATAAAATGGTGCACAAACAAAGCAATGCACACACACTTTTGGGATGGCTGGTGGATGGTTTTTGATAGACCACCCCATAGCAATTTGGAGCTCCCTTTATATTTCATAAAAAGGTTGTATGCTGAGTTTGTGCTTGGTCACAATGTTAATTATTGGAGCATGAGGCCCAACATGGGCATAGGTGGAGGAGCTCCTCAGACTAGGCTATTTTCCCAGTGCAAAAAGGCCACTACCTTTGTCC
>MU225770.1:397006-416378 GCA_018584345.1 Thuja plicata
GGAAGTCACCATGACTCCTTTTGACACATTAGAACACTCAAGTGTGTCCTAAGGGGTCATACGACTCCTTGGGACACACTTGAGTCTTCTATTGTGTCAAAAGGGGTCATGGAGATATCCTAGGGGTCCTAACAGGTGATAAGGCATACTAGGACCCCTAGGAAATCCCTACGACCCCTTTCGACACATTGGACACTCAAGTGTCTCCCAAGGGGTCGTAAGATCCCTTAAGACACACTTGAGAGTTCTAATGTGTTGAAAGGGTCATGGGGACTTCCTAGGGGTCCTAACATGTGATAAGGTGTACTAGGACCCCTTAGATCCCTCTGTGACCCCCGAGAACACATTGCAACACTCAATTGTGTCCTCGCAGGTCACAGAGGGACCTAAGGGGTCCTAGTACACCTTCTTATGTGTTAGGAGCCCTAGGATGTCCCTATGACCCCTTTCGACACATTTCAACACTAAAGTGTGTCTCAAGGGGTCGTATGACCCCTTGAAACACAATTGAGTCTATAAATGTGTTTTTGGGGGCTACAAAGGGACCTAAGGGGTCCTAGTAAACTTTCTCAAGCGTTAGGACCCCTAGGAACCCTCTATGACCCCTTATACCGATGTAATTAACCTATATATCAATATTTCCTATATAATATATATATTATATATACTATACTTGATTTTATTATATATACAACAATATTTTATATATAATATATAATACATATAAAATAATATATAATATATGATTTATAATGTAACATTTAATATTAATATGTATTATATAAAATTTAATGTAAAATGTATGTTATATAATATTTAATACATAATCTAATATATAATTAATCTATAATATTTATAATATATAATATAATATATAATCTATTATAATCTAATATATAATATATAATCTAATCTAATATATAATATATAATCTAATATTATATATCTAATATATAATATCAAAGAATGAGAGGGAGAAAGGGGTTGAAAACAAATTTAGAGGGAGAAAGGGGAGGGAAACTTCAAAATTCAAAATTCTACCGGGATTTTTGGGTGCCCAAAAAATCAGGTACCCGATTAGGCTCGATATTTCTTTGTGCACCAAACCTACCTAGTCAACTCTTCAAATGTCCCAAAAATGTGTTTTTCCCCTGTTTCTCTAAGTTTCAGACTTTGACCATGTAGCTGACGACTTTTTCTTCACCCAAAATTGAAGAAACGAAAAGGATATTTTAAGGAGATTATCAACTTTCTATTGATATAATTGCTGTCAAATTTCAAATTTGGTAAGTAATTATTAGTTATTTTCTAATTGAGTTACCTCTAAAGTGTTGATTTACATACTGATTGAAAAATGGCTACAACTTTCAGACGGTATAACATTTTTGAATTTTGAAAAATGCGTCATACTCTATGCTTCGCTTACTATAAGGGAATTTTTTTTTTTTTGAATTTGGTAAAGTTTTCAATGAGTTAAGGTGGTCAGACATGGGAGTTTTTTTATTCTGAATATGTTGTAGCAGAAAATTTATAATTAATTATTTTTTTGGAATAAAATTACACAAAAATATGCGTCACATATGGGCATGAGTCTACTATGTATATCTAAAATCTTATAAAAAAAATATAATCATTTGATCATGATTAAGGTGGTCAGACATACACCTACTTCTTATTTTTTTCCTAAAATTTTTGTAATACTGCATTGAAATCTATAGTTTTCACCAATTATATTAATCTTTTTTCAGAAAAGGCCTAGTAGTTTAGAAACTAAATTCAATTTCCTACAGATTCTATTCTTACAACTTTTGGTATTAGGTTGATAGCTAGTTCAAATTTTCACGTCAAATTGACTAACCTTGATTTGCTGATTTTTCATTGCCACTTAAGGGCATAGTTTGGCCCCTCATGATCTTGCACATACCCTCCATTTGAATTCTCTTTTATCTCCTCTCATTGTCTCAGCCATATCATTACAAATAGAACTAAAATTTCAGACAAACTTCCTATCAAAACTCATCAATCCATGAAATGATTTTACCTCACTGATATTCTTAGGTGTAGGCCAATTAAGTATAGCTTCAACCTTCTCAGGATCCAACTTCAAACCATCATCTGAAATCACAAAACCTAAATACACAAGTTCTTCTTTCATGAAGGAACACTTTTTCAGATTTATCAGGAAATTTTCCTCTTTCAATCTTTGCAATACTTGTCTTATATGCATCAAATGCTCTTTGCTAGTCTTACTGAAGACCATAGTATCATCCCAGTATAGAATCACACATTTATTCAAGAATTTCTTCAAAAATTCATTCATTAACCTCATAAATGTACTTGGTGCATTCGTTAAACCAAAGGGTATAGCCAACCATTGATACAAACCTTATTTTTTCTTGAAAGTAGTCTTCCACTCATCACCTTCTTTGATTCTAATATGATGATATCCACTCTTCAAATCAATTTTGGTAAAATATTTTACTCCACTCAAACAATCCATTATATCATCCATCCTCACTATAGGAAACCTATACTTAACTATGATCTTATTGATTGCTATTGAATCAGTGCACATTCTCCATTCTCCATTCTTCTTAGGTGCCAATACATCTAGTACTACACATGGATCAAACTTTCTCTGATTAAACCCTTGTTGAACAACTCATGAACTTGTCAGTTGAACTCTTAATTCTAAGTCGGTATCAACTGATGTAATGCCTTGTTTGGTAAACTATCTCCAAGGATCAAATCAATACAATGACTAATCTATCTCATCAGTGGAAAACCATCAGGTACATTATCTAAAATGATCTCCTTGTACTCGGTAAGCAATTTCTCAACCTCTACAGGAATTTTATCTTTTGTATCATTGGTCAGTTTGCTAGGAATTAAAGCATAAAAAATATCGTTTCTTTTCAAATCCTTAACAAACCATCTACCTTCCATCAAACAAATTTTCACAGATGTACATATCTCACCAATAGATTCTTCAACCAAAGGTAACAAGATTTGTTTCTTTCCATTAACTCAAATAGTATATCTATTCACTCTTCCATCATGTATGGCATCTCTATCATATTTCCAAGGTCTACCCAACAAAATATGACAGTAATCCATTGGTATAATATTACACAACACCTTATCATAATACTTTCCAATTTTTAGATTCAAAAAACAATATTTAGTCACCATTAATGTATGCTCATCCTTCATCCATGAAATCTGATAGGACTTCAGATGTTTCATTCTTTCCAAATACAACTTTTTGACCATCTTCTCAGATGCCAAATTATCCAAGATTCCACTATCAATAATTACCTTCCAAACTTTGTCAACAACTCTACATCTAGTCTTGAAAAACCTTTTCCTGTTAGGATCCTGCTTATCATTCTCAATCAAAAGTATCTTTTTGATCATAAGATCTTCTTCCTTCTTAGGTTCATTCAGTGATTCTTCTTGCATGAAATATTTTCTTCTACTACCAAATTTCTTTATTGTATGTGTACACTCAAAAGATCTATGTCCTTCCTCACCACAATTGTAATAAGTTCCTTGGAACCCACTTTTGTTATAACCACCTCAGGACTAATTTTCTCTTCCTCTAAATGAACTTCCACCTTTCTATTATGTCTATCCTTTGTCTTAATATGTGTCTAAATTCATCTTGTCTGGTTTTGATATACTATTGTAACCATGAGATCTTCCTCTTCCTCTAGGGAATCTACCACCTCTGCCTCTTTGTCTTTGTTCATATCTTTTGTTCAATTTATCCTCAACTTTTAGGGAAAACTGATATGCCTCTTCAATTCTCTCCATATTTACGAATCTGATCTCATCTTGTATAGAACTTCTTAATCCATTCAAATATCTTGCTATTTTTTCCACTTCATCTTCAACATGTATAGATCTGATGTCTAATTTTTTGAACTCCTCAGTGTAGTCTTTTACCAAGCTATCTTTCTGCTTCAAACTTTGCATTATCATTACTAGTTGAATTTGATAATCACAAATTAGAAACTTGCCTTTCAATTTTTTTATCATACTATCCCATACCTTGATCTTCTCTTTTCATTTCTTCTTTCGATCTAATTGCAGATGCTCCCACCATAAGGATACCCAACCTTTAAACTTTGTGCTTGCAATCTTCACTTTCTTCTCGTTTGGTCCATTCTCATACTCAAAGTAATTTTTCATCTCAGTTATCCAATCTATCAATTCATCAAAATCTAACTTTCCACTATACTCGGGAGGATTAAACTAAGGTGTGGACTTCAAGATTGTCAATGCTCATAGGAATCTCTCTTCTTCCTGATCCATCACAGGTGCAGGTGCAGCTTGTCCTTGCACTTCTTCAAGTTAATCATCACTAACATCTTCAAGATGTCTTCCTTTGCACTGGGATGTCTCAAGAGCTTCCAATATTGTATTCATCTATCTTAGCATATCATCTATACCTAGATCTTCATTTCATCCCCCATGAACCATCCTTAAACCCTCTACAATTGTAGGTTAGATCTTAATATGCCACCCCACAAAAATATCAACCAACATGGGTTAGGGTCTACAAGAAGTAACCTAGATCTAACCCTTGCTCTGATACCACCTAACACAAGGAGGGTATGGAGAACAAGGGTCCAAGGCACTCCCAGCTATCCAAACCAACTTGTAGAACAACACAAAAGAAACAACAGAAGAAGTGAGAGAAGAAAACAACAACAAAATTGTATTACTTGATCAAACTCATTATATGGCGGGTTGTAAGACCTTCCCAATTTTGGCCATATACATTCAGTTGTTTATAGAATAAAATTCATACATGTGAGGTCAGAGACCTACCATCCAAATATGGTAACCCTTAATCTTCTATCTCTAAAAATTGATGCCTTAATCTAAGAACATAAAACCAAATATATACAACAGTCCACCAAAGAGGTTGGCACCCAAATCCTAAAGATTCAACATAGGAAACAACAACGGCCCAAATATAGGTTGACACACATCCCAATGAGAGATCCCACATTAATTATACTAAGGAAATTAAATGTAGAAGTCAGCCAGAAGACCAAACTTCAAAATAAACAACTCGGTAAGAAGCCAACCAAGCAACAAGAACAACTTGGTGAAGACCAACCGAGAAAAATCAATGAATCTGTAAGAAGATGACCGAGAAATATAAAAAAAACTCAGTGAAAGAAACCACCGAGCAACCAATATTCACTGAGATCGTTGGTAAAGCAAGACAGAACAAGTAAGCGAGCAACAACAATTACTGAGCACTTTACCAAGAAGCCTCCAAACAAGATAAAGAATAAAAGAAATCATATTTTTGGTTGATCGGGATTGAAAAAAAACCCAAGATTCTCTTGCATCATATGTGGATGTAAAATCTCATAAAAGGAAGAGAATGTGATAAAGGATACACACCTCTTACATAAGGGAAAGTTCATGATCAAAACAAACAATTCCATATAAAAAAGACATCACATAATAAACAAATGGCACTAAACCAAGGGAAAAAGGAACCTTAGAAAGGATGAAGGATTGAAACACTACCCTTTTCCCCCAAGTGTAGAGACAATAATAATAATAAGGAGGACTGATATTTTTCTTATAAAGTACGATTACACCTTAAAGTATACCACCATGAATGGAAATGAGCCCCTGATTGTGAGACCAATAATGTCACATAGTGAGGAGAAACATAATAAGAACTTAAATGTTATTCAATATAATCATAATTGAAAACCTACTGATTGTGACATGTTATGTGAATGATATCATAATCAATTTTTTTTATTTTTATTTTTAACATAGAACTTAAAATTCATTAGTGGAGTTGTCATGATATTGATGATAAATGCAAAAAGGAAGATTCACAATTTTTTGGCTATGCTTCTTCTTTCGTTTGGGTCAAGTAATCAACTTAACACAAATAAGGTTAGGCAAAATGATTTCTTGATTAAAGCTAGTCGTAGAAGAAGTGTTAGATAATAATTAAAGGGATGTAGAAAAAGGAGGTTTGAGACCAAACCCTTCCATAGGAAAGTGTTATACAGGTGTCTCACAAGTCTCAAATCATTTTTCCACACATCATAAACCATGTTGAAGATTATGATTAGAATTATTTTTAGAATCAGGTTGGACAAATGACAAACTAGGACCTATAAAAGGTGTCATGTGAAACTTACAAACTTTTCATTCTCCCACAAAAGATTGTGTACAGTCTAATGACACTCAATCATATTCTAAAATGGAATTTTGAATAGAAGGAGTATATTTAGGAGAATAAGATAGATTTTATTTAAATGATTTATGAATGAATGGACTATTTGATTTAGTTCATAATAAATTTTGGAACTTATCATCTGAAACAAGGGTATAGATGATGTTGTTATAGATGAGCTTCACTTTATGATGAAGTGTTTAAGGGCCAACTTACATGCAATGTAGCCATGGTCACCCTAAAACAAGCTTATAAGTGACATTATTGGGCATGAAATGAATAGGTGTGGGTAAAATAATAGGACCTATCATTTATAATGCCTAACAATTTTGTTACCAATATTGTCAAAGCTATGGTCATGAATATAAGAAAGTTGAATAAAGAAAGTATCCATCTTATTTCTATACAAAAAAATCAATGCTACACACATTAATATAGATCCATTATCAATTAAAGTTATTCAAATATGATTAATATTAATAAGGACATCAACCATAAGAGGATAACATTTCTCTTAAATATCTATATAAGAAAACTCATCTTGAGAAAAGACAATCTTAGCTTGAGTGTCGGTCGCATTCATGGATGAATACATTCTAATAAGGAAGATATAATATTTTTAACAAAACATGGAATAATAATTTTTTTGAAGGCTTTTTGTAATGCTCCATGATATGTTGATGAAGTTTGAGGCTCCCAAAGAGATAACTTGGAAGAAGTAGCACAAATTTGTTATACTAAATCATATTACTTTCTATGATTTTGAGGGAGACTAGGTGCAAAAGGAAGCACTAGTCCAGAAGCTAGAAGAAGAGGAAAAATTTAATTGGTAGGTTTTTGATTATTTATTTTTCTATATGTGTGAGAAACCACATGATAATCAGTTTGTTGAGCACCTTTCACCATAATGATTGGTTTATTTTGAGGTTGATACGTATCTTGATGAATATGGACAACAAAATTAGGCTTTTTACTATAAAAAACATTGACAACATTCACTTAATTAGGTTCTTGGTTATTCAAGGTTTTATCTCTAGAAGAGAGAGCATTAAGGAAAGTGGTAATGATATTATCCTCTTCTTCCAAGGTATCCTTGTGTGTACAAAATTCATTAGAATGGGGATTAGGGATTTCCATCTTGATACTTCCTCTCTAAAAGGGATTTCATTTAATGAAGGTAAGATGACATTAAGAAAGGTATTTAAAATGTCCTATTTCTCAAAAATATCCTCATACAAAGGGTATTTCTTAGGAGAAGGATCATCACTCATTAAGGCTTGATTTCTAGAGGGAAGATAATTAAAAATCATATAAATTTCATCTACCATAATACCAATTTATTTCAGAAAGATACTCTAATGGGGGAGATACATATCAAGGGAATAATAAACACAACATTGTAATGGTTCATCCCAAATAGGGAGATCATTCAGAGAAGTACTATTTTCTTGGATCAATATGTCCTCAAGAGAAGAAAGCTCCTTAGGAGAGAATATTGAAACTAGTATATAAAAAATATTCATTATGAAAAAAACCAAACTAAAAATGGCATGTGCAAAATATATGAAAGCATGTGTAATTTTTATATCATTTTCAAATTTAAGTGCATAAAAAAGGATATAGAATACACTAGTCATTGTATACCTTGTACTTATGTCTAAACAATTTATGGACAGTGCATCAGAACCTGTACTTTTAAAGTTAAGTCCAAATAAATTTACCCCTTGTTCCTACACACAAAAAATGGGCAAGAAGGTCATATAGACGGGCTTTCCCTAGTCACTCCTTTGTATGGAATCAACCTTCAAATTAAATAAAGTAAATGAGAGCATGTTTTCATATAGTAGAGGCTAGATATGGTGCAAGATCATCTTGGGTTCTTTGGAAACCTTGCGTCAACCAAAAACATTTATGTTTTTAGTTGTTCATGTTAGCTAGTCTCTGTATTTTTAGTGGTGTTCATTTGATTTGGTTCATCTTTGTTTGCGCACCTCATGGCATGTTCTTCACATCATGTTTGATCATCATCTGGGTTTTCACCTTCCTTTTTTTTCTTCTAGATGGAGATTTCTTTTATTTTTTCCCTGACCTATTTATTCTTTGTGTTTCATGACTAGATGGAGTTTTCCCATCTCGTGAACCTTTTCCTTGATTTTTTCACCTTATTGATATATCATTCAATGTTCTTAGGATTGTGGCCAACCTCCCTTTGGATGTGTTCTTCATTTAGTGCCTTTTGGGGGAGTTCTTCTAGATTTGGGTCCTACCTCATATTTGGTATTATGTTTTCCTTCCTTGGAGAATGTGATCGATCTTGGATGACTTATTTTCATTGTGAACATCTATATATTAATGCAATTGATCTCTAGGTGGGAGCTCTTAGATAGAAAATCTCTTGAAGGATAGCATTGTAAATAATTCAAAATTCAATCATCAAGCATGCATTCCTATAATGTAGTTTTGCATATTGCTCGCCAATTTGATGTAATTTCATGAATCTGTGTTAATGCGAACCTCTGATCTTGCATTCTCTATATCCCTTTCTGTTATATAAGTTTATTTTTTCCACTACTTGAATCTTGTTGCACAATTAGACCATTCTCATTCTGGATTCTCCATCCATGACTGCACTGATTGGTATCAGAGCAAGTTTTTGTTCCTATGATTGTAGATGTTCGTTATTGAGGTTGTGAAGTCCTGAATTAATTTGTTGTAGGGTGACAAAGTGAGTATCTAACCTGAAATTGTAGAGAAATTTAACATAGATGGGTTGAAGAGGAAATTCTAGAGGTGGATCTAGGAGAGATGCAAATTCATTTGTCATGGATATGATGAGACAAATTGCAACCAAATTGGAAGCTATTGAAATGACCCAGAGAAGAGGTTGACACATTGAAGATGTGAGTGATGAAGAGGAAGAAACAAATGAAGAAGTAGATGAAGGAGACAATGACAAATCAAAAATTTAACAAGGCGATGATAGTTTTATCAAATCCCTAACTAGGGTTAATGCAAGACCACATTTCTATCCACCTAACTATGATGAAAAGTTAGATTCAGATGAATTTCTCAATTGGATCATATAGATGGAGAAATACATTGATTATTAAGGTATTGATGATGATAATAAGGTGAAGTATGCTTGCAAAAAGTTGAGACAACATGCATCTTTATGGTGGGAACATTTATAGATGGAGAGAGAAAAAAGAGGAAAAGAAAAGATCAAATCAAGGGATAGGATGGTGAACAAATTAAAGGCTAATTTCTTCTGTTGATTACTAAGTAAGTTTGTTTGGAAAATTGAAAAACCTAAAGAAAAAGGATCTTAGTCTAAAGGAGTATAATGAGGAATTTTATAGGTTGGATATTAGATCTGGTCACACATATGATTATGTTGAGAGGGTTGCAAGGTACCTAAATGGTTTGAGGATATCTATTCAAGATGAGATCGGTTTGTTCAAATTACAAAATGTGGAGGAGGCTTACCAATATGTCATAAAATATGAGGAGAAATTGAGTAAAGGTTATGAATAAAGACAAAGAGGAAAAGGTGGAAGATTTGAGAGAGGAAGAACCTTCATTTTTGGAGGAATATATTCTATAGATCAAAACAAAAGAAATACATAATTCAAAGAAGACAATTCATACCGAAGGTATGATAGAAATTTCCATAGAGGTAGTGGATCAACTAGATTAAGAAGAGATGATATAAGAATTTTTAGAGGAACCCATTTAAAATGTGGTGAAGAAGGACACTGACCATTGAGTGTACTCAAAGTAATTAAAATAAGATGACAGATAACAAGCGTAGATCTTCTTATGTGGAGAAAGAGTCTATTTAATATTTGAATCAATGAAAGAATGAAGAAGCCCTAATGTTTAGAAGAGCCCTATGTCATGAAGAGACTGATCAAGAACCATTTTTGAGGAAAATTTTGTTAAAAAAAAAGAAGCAAAGTTGAAGGAAAATGTTGCGAAAATGGTGAAAAAGTTGAAGTTGCAGAGATTAAAAAATTTGAAACCTTATCAAATAGAATGAATAAAGATGATCATAAGGTACTAGTAAGTGAACAATGTTTGGTGAAATTTAAGATAGGGTCTTATCATGATGAATTTATTTATAATATTATACCCATGTATGTGTGTCCTATCTTGTTGGCTAGACCATGGCAATATGATAGACAAGATTTGCATGATGGAAGAAAGAATAGGTATACTATTGTTGCAAATGGGCTGAAAAAAGTGTTGTTGCCTTTTATAAAGAATCATAAGAGTAAAATTTGTTCCAATTTTAGAGTTTATTTGGTTGAAGGAAGGAAATTCTTGGATGGTTTGAAAAGTGATAGTATGTGTTATGGTTTCATTCCTAAGAAGTTGGATTTCTAATTAGGTGAGAAGAAACCTAAGGAAATAACATAATTCATGATAGAGTATGAAGATATAATCTTAGATAATCTGCCTGATGGATTACCATCTGTGAGGAGCATTAGTCATTTCATGGACCTAATCCCTGGAGCTAGTTTTCCAAACAAAGTTGCACACCAAACGACACCTACAAGAATGAAGAGATGAATAGATAAGTGCAAGAATTGTTGAGAAACAATTTGATGAGAGAGAGATTGAGTCCTTGTGCATTGCCTTATGTATTAGCACCTAAGAAGAATGGAGAGTGTAGAATGTGTACTAATTTGAGAGCCATAAATATGATCAGAGTGAAGTATAGGTTTCCTTTGATAAGGATGGATGATATACTAGATTTTTTGAGTGGATAAAAGCATTTTACAAAGATATATTTGAAGAGTGGCTATCATCAAATAAGAATTAGATAAGGAGATAAGTGGAAGACTTCACTAAAAAATAATGAAGGGTTGTATGAGTGGCTAGTGATTCCTTTTGGATTGACTAATGCACCTAGTACTTTCATGAGGTTGATGAGTGAGGTATTAAAGAAATTATTGGGTAATTTTGTGATTGTTTATCTAGATGGTATTCTGATTTTCAGTAAGGAAAAGGTGGATCATTTGATGCATCTGAGATAGGTGTTGTAGAGGTTAACAAACGAGAATTTGCTGATAAATATAGAGAAATTTTCTTTCATGAAAAAGGAAATAGTGTATTTGGGGTTTGTGATTTTAGAAGATGGATTGAAGATGGATCCTAAGAAGTTTAAAGAAATTATTGAATGGACTACACCTGAAAGTATTGGAGAGGTAAGATCATTTCATTGATTGGATAGTTTCTAGTGAAGTTCATTTGAAATTTTAGTTCTATTTGTAGTCGTATGACTGAGACAATGAGAGGAGATAGAAAGGATTTCAAGTGGGCACATGGAGAAAATAATATTTTTGAATTATTAAAACAAAAGGTGATTGAACAACCTATTTTAGCTTTACCTGATTTCAATAAGGTATTTCAAGTGGACTGCACTGGTGTAGCACCCCAAAATTGGCATCTTGCAACCCTAACCAATTTTGTTGCATTTGTCATTCTTATGAATCATCAAAGTCTTATTGTACTACAAAATTCTGAGTTTTGACTAACTCTACTCAACCTAAGTGTCAAATGCAGAAAATTCTAAATCTACATTAATCATACATTATATTTAATTCCTAAATATCAATCAATTAGCTAAATAAACCCTATGATTGAATTAATTTAATTATAAAGTCCTAGCACTTTAATTAAATTAAATTCACCCCTTTTAGCTAAAACACATAAAAAGGAACTAAATAATATTTAATTATTAAATAAATATCCTCATTTCAATAATTGAATTTAATTATTCAGATAATTGAGAAAAACACATTTATGAGGTCATATTCTATTTATTTAATTAAATATTCTCTCTAAAATCTTCTCTTCAGTTCAGAAATAGAAACTTTGAATTAACTATGCTTTAAAGAGAAAGAAAACAGTTAAAACTAAAAAGAAATAACTTAAAAACAAAGAGAAAACAATTCATTGTTTTCTTTTAAAGAAAACTTGCTAATCTAAACTTATCTATATTATTTCAAAAGAAACTTTCTATTCTGAGAAGACTCTCAATCTATAAAAGAACTCCCATTTATCATTCAAGGATATGCATTTTTAGAATAATGAATTGCTACTGCATTTTAGCTCATAATCTCATTTTCAATTAAGTTCATTTGCAATAGAATAGCTTCATTTTATTAGATTAATCTCATATTTCTTATCATGTCTTAGTTTTATTTCATTTAGATTAATCTTGCATTACATTGCATTGTATTCATGAAGAAAAATCCACCATTCTTGGATTGGTCTAGGTTGTGAGACTCTCATTCTTAGAGCCATTAAAAACCCCATCTAGAAAGAAGGCAATAGGTCGAATCATACAGGCATGCAGGATGAATAACTCATATTCACTTCTGTATGTGGCTGATGAATAAGGAATATGTTGAAATGTATGGTTGAATAACAAGGCCACATTTAACATATACATTTCTGGCGCCCACCGTGGGGCTGGAATAATCAGATTTGGCCTCATTTTATTGCACTTCTTTTCAATTTTGCACTCTGTGCGTACGTCTTTGTCAGAGATTTCACATGAAATTTCACATCTCGTGCGAAATTTTTCGTTCTTCACATGATTATCTATACTTCTTCACGCAGGACTGGAGAATAATCACACAAAATTTTACACCAGAGACCTTTATTTTCTATTTGTTATCTTAGTTTTCTAACCATCTATTGTTTCCTGACATCTGTGTTTCTCTGATTTTATTTTTGGAATAACTTAACAGGAGTTTGCAGGATGCTGAGAATGAAGAAAAAAATCATAAACTACTAACGTTTGTCAAAGACCTACGTGTTTTCACAAAACTCTCATGTCTTTTTTTAGTAGTTAGAACACACTTTGGTTGGTGCTTAAAATGAATCATTGTCTTGTGTGATTGAAGTGTTTTCTAGTTTGTAATTCCAAGAACTATATGAACGTATCCTATCCCCTCACCTTTATGGATCTTGGGTGTAAGAGAAATTCATATGATTCTTCTAGTGTGGCTACCTCTCAAGAGCTTTAGCAGAGCCAGTAAGAGTGGATTTCCCAATCGGTAAAAAGCTAAAGACAATCCCTTCCGAACTGGTATATAAAAAATGCCATTGTGATTAATCTCATAATGGACAAGTGTGAATTCATTATGGCAACCAAAATCTCCTCTAGTACCCTAGTGGTGTGTTAAATTCTTGACATCATTAAGGTGAAAGCCTTGCTTTGAAAGGATTGGGAGAGCCCCTTTTATTGGGAAAATGACTTGATCACAACCATGTGATCGGATGTCCTTACTAAAAACTATTTTTATAGTATCCAAAAACCCTCTATCTATTGGATCAAAAGGTTAGAGATTGACTAAGATGCCCCACACTTTTAAGACTCTTAGTAGAGACAACAACCCTTTGGGAAGAAATTCCTTTGGGGTTCGAAGCTTGGTGTGCATGAGAAGTGAGTGCACATGTAAGGAGGAGCCCGTGCCTCCAAGCTTCTAAGTTGTCTGCTATGAGTAAGTGTAGTTAAAATTTAGTTCAAGTGGGGATTCAATAGATACTGCCCTGGCTATACTAGGATTGTGATGTGTCTGTTCTGATACTACAAACATTCTTCTTAATGTGTTTTTTGTGGGTGCATCATTTAAGCAATTGAAACAAACATCAAATCACATAAACTGTCAAACTTGAACATGTCCAAAACAATCTGTAACTCAAAATCTCTATTAGAAAATAGCATGATCTTGTCTCAAAAAATGCAATCTGGTCTTAATTGTCTGATTCTGTAGAATTTTGCCTTTTCACTACCAAATCTCATGCAATATTCTACCATCTTCACATCATTATTTGAGAAACTTTGCACGACACACTGGAAATCATCATGTGACATTTTGCAATCTACTACTATTTTATACACCAGTCTGTCATTCTTATTCACTAGTCTATCATTATATTTCATGCGGGACTATATAGTTTCACACGCGCCTGTGAGAATCTTTGCGCAAGAAAGTACTTCTTCACACGAGTCTGTTGTGGGTCTGTTTATCTTCCTTCTGCAAAATCTAATATCTATTGTGGGTCTTTTTATCTTCCTTCTATCTGCACATATTCTGTAACTTGGTTTCTTGGGTTGAGAATTACGTGATTCTTACTTAAACTGGTCTTGTGTCGGACTATATTTTGGTCTATTTATACTATGTCGTCATATCTTGTGTTGCAATAGTCATCTCTTGGCTGTTCTAGCCTCATTTCTAATAAGTTGCCACCAAGTATACTTCACCTTTTGGCACTTTTTGTGCATTTACTTTGAGACAGATTCAAGTGTGGTCCTAATTCACATCCCTTGTACAATCTTTGTCTACGACTGTTACAACTTGAAGTGGCAAAATATTTCCTTCACCTATTACTAGACAAGGTAGGGGTGGACCTATCAATCAAGAAGAATCTATGCTTTCCACACCATTTCCAACTACATCTAGTGAGGAATCATATCAATCTCCCTCTCTGGTACTTCGACCTTATGTCAAATGATGATTTCTAGTGGATTTTAGTCAGGTTCGAAACCCTTTGTTCCAAGAGGATCCAAATTCTGAAGACACTCAACCTTCTCATACTGAGTCTTTACACACTGAACACTTGCATTCTAGCAATATGAAAGATCATGACCAATCAGGTGAACATAACAGAGATGATCTCTTTAAAACCAGGGGTAAATTCCAATTTCAAGACCCCCCTAATGATGAGGAAACATAAATAATGCAAGTAGATATCATGAAATCTCATGCCAATAAAGATCTTCATAGGATGATGGACATTCTCCTAGCTAAGGAAAAAGATAAATACCTTCTTGAACTAGCCAATCAAGGGGCTAAGTTACCCTCCAACTACAATGTAGAGGTCCTTGTCACGCAAGAGGAAGAAACTGAAAAATCCAAGTTACAAAAACAAGTTCAACGTATGCAAGAACAAATTATTCAACTCTTGAAAGAGAAAGACAAACCTGATACACAGTTTATGCTGGAAAGTATATGTCCATTCTCATTTGATAAGTCTCTATGCATGCCTCCTTTTCCTAAAGGAGTTGAACTTCCCAATTATGATAAATACTTGGGTACCTCTGATCCCCAAGATCATCTGAGAGAATTTGGTGTTCTCTCCATGGAGTTCATACATGATCAAACCTACCTCATGCTTCTCTTTTCACATAGTTTTGGAGGTTCAGCGATGGAGTGGTTCTCTAGACTACTAATTGGCATAATTTTTTTTCATAAAGTTGCCAATTTGTTTCTACAACACTATTCTCACAACATCCAACATCTGGTTCACATCTGAGATCTTTGCAACTTGAAACAAAATCATGGAGAATCCTTCTTGAAATTTCTCCAAAGATGGAGACAACTTTATACAAGACATTCTCGCAAAATACCTGAATCTGAAAAGTTGGACATCTATCTAGACAATCTTCTTCCCAACTTTGGATATCAAGTATAGCTGCAAGGTCCTTTAACCTTCAATGACATGATTAAGCAAGCTATGATAATTGAGACATTTATGTTCAAGAAAGGAGAATTGACCTTACACAAGGAAAATAAACAAGGGTCTTCCTCCTCAAGAAAAGATAAATCCAAATTTCCCAACAAGAACCAGAATGTTGTGAATGATGGAGTTGTAGACAATGTGACTCCCAAGCCTCCAAAGGCTACTTTTAATCTCACTACCACCATGCAGGTAGCCAAAGCCACTGAACAAGCCATGGAAGAATCCAAACCAAGTGCTTCACATTTTTCCAGATCTAAACCTTGGGCTCCTAGACCCAAGTGTGAGTTCACTCCTTTAGGAGAACCTCTTGATGTTGTTTACAAGACTCTCTTGGACAACCATTTACTCACTCCTTTGGATAGCTCATGTCCTTTTGATCTGTAACCTTGACCATCTTGGTGGAATGAATCCACATATTGTGATTACCACCAGAACAAGGGTCACAAGATGTCTACCTACATTCAATTATGAGAGAAGATCCAAGACCTTATTGATAGTGAGGTTATTGTTGTAGGAAGTCATAACAAAAACTCAGATCACCAAGCCTTCAAAGAGCCATTTCCTCCTCATGGGAAAGGTCAGTCATCTAAGGGAAAGAATGTTGATGCCAAGGTCAACTATACATACACCAATAATGACAATGTCATTAATATGGTTGAGCTTGTTGATGTTGAATACTGTAACATTGTCATTCTCAAGGGAAGGGAAGATACTCCCAAGCCCAAAACTCCTTTCATCTTATGAGGGCCTGCACCTCAATCCTCTGAACAAGAATAGTCTCAGGTTAGTGCAAACCCTGTCACTTGATCTTATGCTTAGATCATTCTCAAAATCCCTGAGCCTTCCACGTCTACACCCACACAACCTATAGACAAAGCTACTATTGGCTCTGCCAACAAGAATCCAAAATTGGTTTCCTCGTATAGTGCTACCAATTACAACATACTAGACCAACTACAACATACCAACACTTATATCACCATCTTTGAGCTACTAAAAATCTCCCCTACTCATAGGGAGATCCTCAACAAAGCCCTCACCGAGGAAAATATCCCAAAATATCTCTATCTCGACCAGTTTCAATCCATGATAGGTCACTTGACCTCCTCCCATTACTTGTCTTTCTTTGAGGAAGATGACCATTCTTTGAGTCATCCACACAAACCCCTTGTACATTGAAGTCATGATTGGTCCAGAGTGCATTCGTCATGTTCTCATAGATAATGATGCTAGCCTCAACATTTTCTCTGCTAGCTTCCTTACTGAGTTAGGTTATGGTGAAGACTGCATAGATGCCCGCAAAAATATTACTATTAAGGCCTATGATGAAGAAGAACAAAAATCTAAGGGGCTAGTTGTTTTACCAATCAGAGTTGGCCTTGTTGAAAGAGACGTTATCTATCAAGTGCTTGACATTCCTTTAGCATACAATATTCAATTGGGAGGGACATGGATCCATGAAATGTAGGTTGTCCCTTCAACACACCATTAGTGCATTAAGTTCCCTTTCCAAGGATATGAAGTGACTCTACCTTCTAATACACACTATGATTGCAACACCCTCACAAAATCTGCTGACATCTTTGTGCCTACCAACAGAGAGTCTACTGAGTTCTTCGAGACTAAACTAACATAAATGGAAAAGGCTCTAACCCTCAAGGAAACTGACGTGGGAGGATATCAGATTGAACTTGTGCTATCTATTACATCTCTACCTTTTTCTCTGCATTCTTTTGGGAGACCTTCTAAGAACACTAAACCTTCTATAGTTCCTCATCAAACAAAATATGGTGGTACCTTTGTATAGGCCACGATACCATTAGAAGAAGAAGCTGAAAATAGGGCTATAAAATCCTAGATCTATAAAAGAGAGGACACATCTGAAAAAACTACTACACCTTGTGACATAAAACCTGAATAGTATGGCAAGGGTCTGACTATTATGCAATGCTTTGGCTACAAAGGGAATGGTCCCATTGGTGCGAATCATAAAGGATTGCTTGCACCACTTGAAGCTATTGGTCAAAGAATACGTGACTCTACAGGCATAGGCTTCAAGAAGCTCACATTTCAACTGGGGATAAATAAATTTGTACCTCAAATAGATCAACAACCAACACCTGAAGGTACACCTAAAACTAAAGTGTTCAAAGACAATTCTGAGGAGGATTGCTTCCCTTGTCCCATTCCTCTAGATCTGGCAGCATTCTTTGCTGAGCTAGAAGACCTTATACCGCATGTCAATATGGTCAATATTGACAGTGACTCTGATGAGACCACTTCACTTGCTCCATTAACCTATGAGCAGTGGAAAGAAATGCAAACTGTCAATCTAGGTCATCAGGGTGATTTGTACATACCACCACACTTCCAAGAGCAGTTTGAATAGGAATCCCAACCACTTCTCACTAAATAAGAAGTAGATGATGCTCTAAACATTAATGAGGTACCTAGGTCAAAAGGTGCTCATCTAACCATAGCATAGGTTCTAGGAAAAAATATCCGAACTAGGGGAAAAGTGTTGATTTCACTCATGTTCTTGATATGATGCCCAATGATGAAAAAGACTCTCATGAGTAAGAGTTCGACGATTTGTCATATGCCACCTATGACATGGATATAGATACAATGCACACATATGAAAACCTACTAGAAGTAGGTTAAGGGTCTAGTGTAAGGTCAAACGAGTCTAATTCCATAGATGTTAATGTGTCATCTACTACGGTCACTAGGAATCAAAGGTATTTGACTACACCTTTGGATGATATTGCTCTAGGTCTCGACTTGCTAGTCCATGATTCTGATGATTATACCATGAATGCACTGGAACCCGTCACTTATCTTTCACTCTGCCATCCCGAGCTTATAGACTGGAACTCTCCCTCCCCATCTAAAGAATTCTTTACATTCAAGAATGACTACGCTCTTTCCTGTTACCTCAATGCTATTGAACCTATAAGATCCTCCACTAGCAAAGAAAGTGTTAAAATGACTGAGGCTGATATCAAGTATCTCAGTCACAAAATAAAAAGAAGAAACACTAATAGATTTGACCCCAAATTTTGACCAAATTTTGCGACCAACTAGCAAAATTGTTTTATTTGGTCGCATTATAAAAGATAACTTTTCTTTTTTTTTTTTTATGCCCGTGTTGGTCAAAATTTTGACCAATTCGTGTTGGTCAAAATTTTGACCAACACGTGCATAAAAGTAAAAAAAAGAAAAATAAACTTCATTTTACTAGCTACTTCATTATTACCGCGCTGTAGCTAGGTTGCAACGCGTGAAGGAGGACTGAGCACGCAAAGGAGGACTGTAGCAAAGGAGGTATGGTCTTTGAGATCTAGCTCACTGTTTGGGATGTATTGAATGAAGATTGAAGGAGTGTTTTGAATTATTTTAAAGGTTCCTGGTTTTAGTAATATTTATCTAGAAACAATGGCATCTCCTTGTGAATGAATGCTCTGATCCTCCTTATTTTTTGAATGAGATGAATCAAACAACTTTTGAAAAAATTAAATGGTGCTTACTTTGAAAATAGATATGCCAATCATGCAAAAGAGAAGAGGTCTCGACAGCCAGAGGTCTTTTACAGGGGTAGGGATCCTC
>MU225770.1:424735-442655 GCA_018584345.1 Thuja plicata
TTATGCCATGCCCAAATAGAATTTAAAAAATAAAAAAAAAATAAATAAATAAATAAATTTTTTTTTTTTTTAAATTAACATTGGTCAAAATTTTGACCAATGCCACGGTTAATTAACATTGGTCAAAATTTTGACCAATTCCAAGGTTAATTGGTCGAAATTTGTGATCACTCGTTGGTGGAAGTATTGGTCGAAATTTTGACCAATGCACTAAAAAATGACGGCTTGGGCTATAGTCGAAATTCTGACCTTTTTTTGGTCAAAATTTCGACCACTTATAAATAAGTCGAAAATTCGACAAAAAAAGACCGATGAAAGTTTTGGTCGTAAATTGGTCGAAATTACTGTCAAAATTTCAACCAATTGTCTTCGAAAATTGAGGTCAAATTTACTAGTGAAAAAATAGACGCTCTGATGGTGAAAATCACATTATGGAAGTGTTAGAGCCTAAAAAGTCAAAATAAAGGACATATCCAACAGTGAAAACCTCTTTGAGGTCCCTGAGGATGAGATACTTGATACGCTTTCAAGTAATTTCTAGGAATGATCATCTGTGCTTATTGACCCAACTCAACCAATCAACTTGGGTATAGAAACTAAACCTCAGATCATTATTTGTTATAATCATTATCTAAATCAGAAAGAGAGGAATTCATTACATTCTTCCGAAGCAAAAAGATAAACTTTGCATGGAAATATTCAGACATGTCAGGATTAGACCCTAATCTAATCATGCACCATTTGTCCATTGCACTAGGAATCAAGCCTATCAAACAAAAGCTTTGGAAAATGCATCCACATGTGGCTCTTGTTGCCCAAATTTTCCATTCTAAGCAATTTGGCCTATTTCTATGTTTCCCAACCAAAAATGGCTAAGCCCTTTTCAAAAATCTTTCTTTTATGTTATATCGCGCAGTCGTGATCCATGTTAATCACAGCCTTTAAATTGCGTGACTGCGTGACGAGTTGAAAAAGGTGGTCATCACGCAATCGCGAGATATCCATGACCAGTTTTATTAACTGTGCGACTGAGCGAGTTCAGCGATAAATTGTGTGTATCGCGCAGTCGTGATGTAGTTTTGCAGGTTGGGTCATGTGTTTGCAAGTCAGCGATGAGTAAAGAATATATATTTCACACACCCGCAGTAGTTATAATGAAGTAATGTTGTTGGCCGCGAGTGCGTGATGAGCTAAGAAAGGAGTTCGTCGCTCAATCGCGCAAGTATTTCTCAAAGTTCAAAATGGCTCGCGACCATGCGATGAGCAGAAAGAAGGGGGCTTGCCGCTCACTCACCGAGCAATGAGATAAAGAGAGGGGAGCTCACAGGTGTGTGATTGACATAAAGAAAAGGGTGCTCACGACTAGGTGACAAGTGAAGAAGGAGACTTTATTGCGTAGTCACTGATCAAATAAGATGAAGTAAAGGCAGCTCGCGAGTGCACGATCAGACAGAAGATGTAATGAAGAAAGAAGCTCATCACTTAGTCGCTCAGAATCCAGAAGAAAGAAAACACAGCCTGCGACGGTTCGATAATGAAATAGAGGAAGGTTTTCAGAACCTAGGACTATCTGTCGATCTCTGATTAAGATTTGTTTCAATATCGGTAAGAAAGAAAAGGAGAGGATCAGATCTTTTTAGTGACCGAAAGATCAGATGTTTTGCAGATGAAAGATCATATTTTCCTAAAGGATCAGAGGTTGTAGCTTTCAGAGACTTTTGTGGCTCTTCTAGAGGTTTGGGCGGCTATCAGGGGTCATTTCTTGTCCTAGGAAGATATGATCAGTTGGTGAGCATTCATGGCGAGGCCTACTTGCAGAGTTGAACTGATGGACCCGGGTTGCGTGTCTGCAGGCATGATCAAGTACAGGGATGGGCGCAAAGGAATATTTGATCTGATCAAGATTCATCTTGGTACACATTTATGACCGGATTGGATTTTCTTAGGGTGGATTATTCTATTGTAAAATCTGTAACCCTGGTTAGTTTTTGGGGACTCCTGCCTGCGTGCAGTTGAGGGTTGTATTTAAGGTGTTTTTGGGAGCTTTAGTGCTCAAGAATAGGCAATTGTAAGGAGATTTTTTTCTCAGAGATCAATTTGTGGTAATCTTTCTGCCCTTTTGTTCCCTGCCTTTGTGATTTTCATTGATGATTAAGACATTCTTGAGGCACTTGTGATAGTTGTTCTATCCCTTTCTTCACTATCTTGATTATCTCTTATTGGATTGAGGTTTATGAATATTGTTAATGGAAATTAGGGTTCCTAGTCCCTCTCATTTTCTGTGCTTTTGTGTTTTACTGTGTCTGATCTGATTTTAGATGTTTTGTGGGTATACTACAACCCCTAGCAGTCTTGTCTCATTCCTACACCTAGTTGCAGAAAAGGATGTTTGTTTGCAGGTCATAGGTTGAGTTTTCTGTTCAGACCCTCCCATGAAATACTTATGCAAGCCTATCTAGTGAGTTGTGATTTATTAGACCCGATTCCTTCATTGGTTTCATTCCTCTATACTGAGATCCAAATGCTAATTTTGGTGCATCACCTAGTAGGTAGTTTTCTTTCATGTATTTTACCTTTCATGCACTCCTTCTATCCCTTTCCCTCCAAAGTTTTACCTTCCTGTAAAAGAAGAAAATCAAGGTGATTATCCAAGAGGAACCAGCCTAGAATCTGGAGGTCTCATCTCAGTTAGCATAAGGTCCCACAACCTTGAGATGATTCCCTTCTTATACTGGATTATCAAGACCAAGAGAGCTTGAGATCAGAGGCACAAATTCAGTGTATAATAGCTCTACTTGTCAAAGATGAATTGGACAAACTTCTTAACGTAGTCTTTATTAGAGCAATTGATTATGCAGAATGGATCTCTAACATTGTTCCAGTGTCAAAACATGACAAATCTATTTGAGTCTGCACAAACTTTAGAGACTTGAATAAGGAATTACCTAAGGATGAATTTCCATTGCCCAATATTGATATGATTGTAGGTATGACAGCAGGATATGAAATTTACTCACTAATGGATGGTTTCTCTAGCTACAACCAAATAAAGATTACGCTAGAGGACCAAGAGAAAACTACTTTCACCTGTGCATGGGGTACTTTTTGTTGGAAAGTCATGCCTTTTGGACTTAAAAATGCTGGTGCTACATATCAGAGAGCTGCAACCACTATATTTCATGACATGATGCATAGAAAAATGGAAGATTATGTTAATGATACTATAGCTAAGAGCTTGCAATGAGAGAAACACCTTGCAGATCTAGGTCCTATACTTGATCACATGGAACAGTTCAGTTTGAGGCTCAATCCTGAGAAATGTGCATTCGGCGTAACATCTGGAAAATTGCTTGGTTATATCATCTCTGCAAAAGGCATCAAAGTGGATCCTGAGAAAGTTCAAGCTATCATGGAAATGCTGCCACCAAAGAATATTAGACAAATGAGAGGACTTCAAGGCCAATTATAGTCTATCTGATGCTTCATCTCACAACTGGTGGACAAGTCACAACCATTCACCAAGACTTTACACAAGGGTGTGACTTACCAATTGAACAAGGAATGTGATGAGGGGTTCACACAAATCAAACAATATCTTTCTAACCCGCCAATATTAATTCCTCCTATTCATGGGAAGCCACTCATACTTTACATCTCTACTATGAATACATCACTGGGTGTCCTATTAGCTCAAGAAGATCAAAACAACAAAGAAAGGGCTATCTGCTACATTAGTAGAACTTTGGTCTCATATGAAACAAACTATTCTGTTATAGAGAAGGCTTGCCTCACAGTGGTATTTTCTTCACAAAAACTATGACACTACATGCTGGCTCATACTACATGCCTTATTGCTAAGATTGATCTTCTAATATATTTGCTTAGTAAAGCTACCCTCACGAGTAGACTAGCTAAATGGGTCATGATTCTCAGTGAATTTGATATTGAGTATGTAGAAAGAAAATCCATTAATGGACAATCAATTGTAGATCAATTGGCAGAAGAACCTCTAGTAGATCATCAACCATTGAACATCAAATTTCCAGATGAGTCCATATTACTTCTCATGCATCGATCCTGAACTATGTTCTTTGATGGTTCATTTACCCAACAGGGGTCAGGTGCTGGGATTCTATTCATCACACCTCAAAGGCACTCTTTACCAAGATCATACAAGATGTTGTTTCCTTGTACAAATAACATTTTTGAGTATGAAGCTTTGATCAATGGTATGAAAATCATGCTTGAGTGATGAGTGGATGAGCTCAATGTCCTTGGAGATTCATAATTAGTCATCAATCAAGTAAATGATATCTATCAGACAAAAGATGACAAGATTGTGCCTTATAAATGGTTGGTTGATGACCTCAGAAAGTATTTTGTTCACATCACATTTCAACAGGTTCTAAGGGTAGATAATAAAGTGGCAGATGCCATGGAGACTCTTTCTTCCATGCTACAGATGTCGAAAAATTATTTCTGACATGAATTCCTAGTGGAGATGTTACACTACCCAACCTATGATTCCCCTGAGTCCTGGATGATCTATTTTGTCATTGGAAATGACTCATCCCACTACCATCATATTTATTCCTACCTTCGTGACCAGATTGTTCCAGACACTTACACCCAAAATGAGAAATGTCACTTAATCTGTAGTACTTCATGGTTTGTCATCATAGCTAATGACTTGTATAGGCTTGGTCTAGATGGTACCCTTCTTAGGTGTTTATAACCCAATGAGTACAAGTGTGTGTTAGTATAGGTGCATGAAGGCATCTGTGGGTCTCACTCAAATGGCCTAACACTGGCCCATAAAATTATTAGATCTGGTTACTATTGGCCAGATATGGAAAAAGAAGCTACATAATTTTCTAAGTCCTGCAAAAAATGTCAACTACATGGAAATTTGATTCATGCTCCAGCCAAGGATCTTATTCCCTTTATTACCTTCTATCCATTTCAACAATGGGCCTTTGATTTTGTGGGTCAGATTTATCCCTCATCCTCAAGTGGACATAAGTTCATCATCACAGCTACAGACTATTTTACCAAGTGGGTGGAGGCAGTCCCTCTCATCGGTGTCAATGGAAAATCGGTAGCAATGTTCATTCTCAGCTACATGATCTGTAGGTATGGTGTACCCTCAGCAATAATCACTTATAATGGGGACAGTTCAAAAAAAAGGATTTGATGGAGCTATGTTCTAAGTTCAAAATTACTTAGCATTGGTCTTCCATCTATTATGCTTAGGGTAATGGATAGGCGGAAGCATCAAACAAGACAATCCTTAAAATCCTGCATAGCACAGTACACAAATTTGGATGAGATTGGTAACTCCAGATCAATCCTACTCTCTGGGCATACAGGACAAGCATACGAACACCAACAAAGGCTACGCCCTATGCTTTGGTTTATGGAGAAGATGTTGTGTTACCAATTGAGGTTGAGATTCTTTCCCTACGAGTCTCTCTTTAAGGACTCATTATAGATGATGATAATATAATATCTTGGCTATAAGAGCTAGAACTACTTGATGAATGTCAGCAAGTGGCATTTGATCACCTTAGAGCATACTATAAAATGATGTCCAAAAGCTATAACAAGAAGGTTAGACCAAGGGAATTTCAACTGGGTGACCTTGTTCTAAGGGAGAACCCTAAGAATCAACAACATCAGATCCAAAAGGGAAAATTTGAAACAAATTGGCTTGGTGCGTATGTTTTCACTACAGTGTTTAGGTCTAGCACCTATAAAATTTCTACTACTGAAGGGGAGGAACTCAAGGATCCCATCAACGCTCTTCATCTAAAATGGTTCTACAACTGAGACAACTTTAGTGTGTTCATGTATATAGTAAAGTCCTTAAAAAGTTCTAAAATTCTGAAAAAATTCCTGAAAAAATGATCATCTTAGTGAAAACCTAGCAATAGGTGCTTTGATGTATCTCCAAAAAAATATATATTCCAAACATACAAAAAAAATTAAAAAATTGAAAAATACAAAAAAAAAAGAGAAAAAGAAAAAAAGGTGCCATTGATGAAAACCTAGCAAACAGCCATCATGGTAGCAAAAAAAGAATTTCTGCAAAGAAGGTGAAAACCTGGTAAACAAGCACCTCTTGTTCCACATTGCTATATCTATCGTAGCACCAATTGGATTTATACATTTGATTTCCTGCTTTGTTGCTCTCATGCTTTCCTACTTGCATTTGCTTTTCCGCATGCTCTCCATTCTTGTCAAGACACCAACTTACATGGATTGAAACTGGTCATACTCTTGGAGAAACCCTCCTGGTCTAGGGGGAACTTTCCTATTAACTTTTGAGATCTACTTCTCATCAGTCGCCAGTGGTTCTCACTCTGTTTGCTTACTGTTTCTTAGCTTATACTGTGTTCTCTCTCCTTGAGAATCTCCCTAACATCACTCACCAGTGGTTCTCACTGTGTCTGCCTACTGATGTCTAGCTAGTCCTATGATCTCTTCATTTGATAATCTCTCTTGCGTCAGTCACCAGTGGTTCTCATTTTGTCTATCTACTATCACTATACTATTGAGATTGCTCACATCTGTTACAGTTGGAGTTATACTTAAATTCTCTATCTATTGATAATCAGTCTTGACAATTCTTTTCCTTTGTGAAGCCTCCTGATTTTACACTAATTCAGCACCATATGCCTGGGGGCAACCAAATATAGTTTTCCCTTGCAAAATCTGTCAATTCAGTCATCATTATTTGGGGGAATGGGTCCCCAATTTTATCACATCTTTAGTTTACACCTGAGTCAGTAATCTTGTCACTTCTGCAGAACAACTCGCTACTGACACAAACTGGTGTTTTTCAACACCACCATAAATAGTGTTTTTCAACAATATCTTTGGACACATCTATGTTTTTCAACACACATTAGATATCTCAAACATAAACATCTATCGATAACAATCAAACACAATGCACTCACAAGCACAATGTTGTTTTTCAACACCTCATACACATACATATTTGAAAACTTTGAAACTAGTTGAGCTATGATTGAATCTTTCTTTGTATGTTGTCTGTTCTCATGGATTTTATTGATATTTTCTTTGGCTGCTACTTGTTGGTATAGTCCCGATGATCTGGAAATGTCAAATAAATAGGGTGTATGTGATAAGAGTTCCCGCACTAAGGTGGAAAAGTCTCACATCCCTCGATCTTGTTTATTTGTATGCCATGGTGAGGTCGGTACTATCTCCTTGACTGTTATTACTTTGTTTTTATACGGACAAACACACTCATGATTATCTTGGCTTTAAGTGCCTCGATACTAGTGTACTCTTGCAACATTAACTGGAAACAATGTTCAGGTCATCTTAGTTTTTGTGCCCTGGTGCTTACGTTCGTTTCCTACATTTTATCCGATGAAAGTCATATTCATATTCTTATGGTTGGAGTGGCACCAGTAAAGATTGTATCAACTCTGATGTTCCAGAAATGCTCAATGATGATAATTATACGATGGGTCTCACAACCCTGTCCTAGGTATTGCATCTAGCATACGATTACATTTTCATTCTAGACTTGCATTGTGGCAACAATTGGATGCTCACTTCATGGAATTCTCCTAGATTTGTACATTGAGGGGTTCTTCTTCAGCATCCTAGCTTCATCAGTACTACATAAGTGTTCGATCCTCACTCTCTATCTTTAGCTACATGCTCAATCCATTTTTGAGGTCAAAATCCAAATCTAACACTCCTATATCGCTCAAAATTGTATTTTAAAATTTTTGGGACCGACGTGATCGAACGCTTGTGCAGTCAACATTCTGACATCGCTTTCTTGTCAGAATATAATCTTATCATCATTTTCTCAAATCTTCAACAATTTTCATCAAAAGTCAATTCTGGTCAACCCTAGTCAAACTTGGTCAACCAGACCTCAAAATCGCTCAAAATCTATTCTAAATCTTCCTAATTGTTCCATAATTTTTTGAGTTCTTCTTGATCTCTGATTCAACATCTATCTACAATTTCTCACTCGCAATCATCATTTATGATATGTCATCTTTGCATTTCGCTCCCGAGGGGGCAAGATGATTACATCATTAAATCTATTCCAATCAATCTGATCTGAATTCAAAAACCCTCATTGCTAGGGGTATCTCATCACTAAGGGCATCTTTGTTCCTTACATTTCATCATCTATTGGGTATTGGGGCAATCTAACCCAGATTCTTGAGGATCAAGCTTCATTCTGGAGATAATTCTCGAAATCTCAATCTATTAAGCATCTGAGCAATCTAACTCAGATTCTTGAGGATCAAGCTTCATTCTGGAGATGATTCTCAAAAAAATCATCTATTAGGAATTGGGGCAATCTAACTCTGATTCTGAAACTTGATCTAACCAGTGTTAGGGCAATCTAACCTAGATATTGGGGGACTAAACTTCATTATAGAGATAGTCCTAAAAACCTCTATTGACTATCTTTTTATGGATAGGTATCGGGACAATCTAACCATGACTCATGAAGGTTGAGCCTCGTTCTGAGGATATTATTTTGAAATATATCAATCTATTAGGTATCTAATAAATCTAACTTAGATCCCTGAGGATCAAGCTTCATTCTGGAGATTATTCTCAAAATCTTAGTCTATTAGGTACCTAAGCAATCTAACTTAGATCCTTGAGGATCAAGCCTCTTTTTGGAGATGATTGTAAAAATCTTAAATCTATTAGGTATCTGAGCAATCCAACTCAGATTTCTGAGGATCAAGCTTTGTTCCGGATATGATTCTCGAAATCTTAATCTATTAGGTATCGGGGCAATCTAACCCAGATCCCTGAGGATCAAGCTTCATTCTGGAGATGACCCTCAAAAATTCTACTTGACCGACGTCTTGGAAATCTAACCTAGACTTGAGAGAGTTAAGCTCTATCCTTGAGATGACTCTGAAATCTTCATCAATCAATCTTTGCATCATCAATTTTTGAAATCTATTCTTTGAATCAATGCAATGCTCGCACATCAATTCAAAGAGGGGAAAAATGTAACACCCCAAAATTGGCATCTTACAACCCTAACCAATTTTGTTGCATTTTTCATTCTTCTGAATCATCAAAGTCCTATTGTACTAGGCAATTCTGAGTTTTGACTGACTCTACTCGACCTAAGTGTCAAATGCAGAAAATCCTAAATTTGCATTAATCATACATTATATTTAATTCTTAAATATCAATCAATTAGCTAAATAAACCCTATGATTGAATTAATTTAATTATAAAGTCCTAGCACTTTAACTAAATTAAATTCACCTCTTTTAGCTAAAACACATAAAAAGGAACTAAATAATATTTAATTATTAAATAAATATCCTCATTTCAATAATTGAATTTAATTATTCAGATAATTGAGAAAAAAAACATTTATGAGGTCATATTCTATTTATTTAATTAAATATTCTCTCTAAAATCTTCTCTTCATTTCAGAAATAGAAATTTTGAATTAACTGTGCTTTAAAGAGAAAGAAAACAGTTAAAAACAAAGAGAAAACAGTTCATTGTTTTCTTTTGAAGAAAACTTACTAATATAAACTTATCTATTTTATTTCAAAAGGAATCTTTCTATTCTGAGTAGGCTCTCAATCTATAAAAGAACTCCCATTTCTCATTCAAGGATATGCATTTTTAGAATAACGAATTGCTGATGCATTTTAGCTCATAATCTCATTTTTAATTAAGCTCATTTGCAATAGAATAGCTTCATTTTCTTAGATTAATCTCATATTTCTTATCATGTCTTAGTTTAATTTCATTTAGATTAATCTTTCATATTTCATGTTCTTAGATTAATCTTGCATTACAGTGCATTCATGAAGAAAAATCCTTCATTCTTGGATTGGTCTAGGTTGTGAGACTCTCGTTCTGAGAGCCATTCAAAACCTTGTCTGGATAGAAGGCAACATGTCAAATCATATAGGCATGCAGGATGAATAACTTATATTCACTTCTGTATGTGGATGATGTATAAGGACTATGTTGAAGTGTATGGTTGAATAACAAGGCCACATTTAACATATACAACTGGAAGTAGAAGGGCAATTAGAGTAGTATTAACTCAAGAAGGTAGACCCATTTCTTATTTTAGTGAGAAGTTAAATGATGCAAAGAGAAGATATTTAGTTTATAATTAGGATTTGTATGCCATAATTCAAGCCTTAAAGAAGTGGAGACATTATCTATTTACTAAGGAGTTTATGTTGTAAATCGATCATCAAGAATTGATATATCTAAAAATTCAAGGTAAGTTGAATCAGAGACATGTGAGATGGGTTGAATTCTTACAGAGCTATACTTTTGTGTTGAAGCACACGAGTGGTAATTCAAACAAATTTGTTGATTCTTTGAGTAGAAGAAGGAATTTATTAATAGAAATGAGATTTGAGATGTTGGGATTTGATGACTTGAAGAACTTGTATGAGGAAGACCCTGATTTTGCACAAACTTGGAAAGCTTGTAGAGAGCCTTTTTTTGCAGACCAAACCAAATGGTTTCACCATTTCATTCAAGAAGATATGTTATTCAAAATAATTCATTTTTGTATACCTAGCAGTTCAATGAGGTATAATATAATTAAGGAAAATCATTGTGGAGGATTAGCTGGACAATTTGGCATTGACAAGACAGTGGCTTTGGTAAATGAGAGTAATTTTTGTCCTCAGATTCATAAGGATGTTAGAAAATTTGTTCACAGCTGTAGATTTTGTCAACTTGCTAAGGGAAGTAGTTAGAATACTAGATTATATATGCCTTTTACAGTACCCACTAGACCTGGGGAAGACATTAGCATGGATTTCGTACCTCGATTGCCTAAAATTTAGAGAGGTAATGAATATATATTTATTGTAATCAATAGATTTTATAAAATCTCACATTTCAAACTTATAAAAAGACTACAGATGTAGTACATGTAGGTGACATGGATTTTAGAGAAGTTGTTAAATTGCATGGGTTTCCTAGAAGCATAGTTTCAAACATATATAGTAACTTTGTTTGTTACTTTTGGACAACACTTTAGAAGAAGCTCAAAACTGAATTGAAGTCTAGTTCTACATTTCTCCCACAGATAGATGGACAAACAAAGATAGTAAATAGGTGTTTGGGAAATTTGTTAAGGTGTTTTATTGGAAAGAAGACTATTAATTAAGATTTAGTCCTTGCAAAAGAAGAGTTTGTATACAATAATTTAGTTAATAGGAGCATAGGGAAGCCACCATTTGAAGTAGTTATTGGGATGAATCCTAAGGGAGTATCAGAGTTGAGGGATACCAATCATGAAGTTAAGAAAAATGTAAAAGCAGAGGTGTTTGCAGATCACATGAAACATTTACATGATTAATTAAGGAATCAATGGGTGGATATAAATCCTAAGTATAAGGAGAGAGCAGATTAAAAGAGGAGACATACATAATTCAAAGTGGGAGATGAAGTGATGGTATATTTGAAGAAAGGTAGATTTCTTGTTGGAGCATATAGCAAGCTAAAGATGAGGAATTTTGGACCTTGTGAGATCTTAAAGAGATTAGATTTAGGGAATGCATATGAAGTTGAGTTGCATCATGACATAGACATATCACCTATATTCAATGTTGTAGACATATATGAGTAATTAATGAGACAGATTTTAGTGAAGACAATGAACTAGGTGTGGAGCAACAGTATCTTAAGAAGAAGATGGAAAATATAGAACAAATCTTGGATAGTAGAATTAGTAGAAGCTCTAGAGCTAAATAGTATAAGGAATATATTGTCCAACCAAAGGATAGACTAGGTTGAATATTCTTCATGGATTTCTCAGGCTGAGATTAATCTTATTGGTTTTCCTCTAGCCCCTACAAAGTGAGAGGCTCGCTTTTCAATATCCCTAAGTGTTTGATGCAAGACCATCTTGGGTTCTTTGGAAATGTTGTATCAACTAATAAAATTTCTATTTTCAGTTGTTCTTGTTAGCTATTCTATATATTTTCAATGGAATTCCTTTGATTTGGTTCATCTTCTCTTGTACACCTCGTGGCATGTTGATCTTCACATCGTGCTTGATCATCGCCTTGGTTTGCAGATTGGTCTATTTCTTATGGATGAAGATTTCTTGAAATTTGGCTCAGACCTATTTATTCTTCACGTTTCATGACCTGATGGATTTTTTTATCTTGAAAATGTTTTCCTTTATTTGAGCACCCTCTTGATATATTTTTTGATGTTCATGGGATTGTGTCTGACCGACTTTCAATGCGCACATAATTTAGTTCCTTTTTGGGGGAGTTCTTTTGGATTTGTGATGGGGAGATCCTCTCCTAGATCCCTCTAGCTCTCTCTAAGACCTTCTCTTGGTCTTCTTTTAGGTTCTCTATCTCTACCCTAACTAGAGGATTCCTCTCTTATCCCCTAACTCTCTAGGAGCTCTCCACCAACTTTAGACTCTTCACTAAAATCTCTTCCATAACCTTCACACATCCATGGCTTCCCTAACCTCCTACCATTCCAATGGTGTCAACTTCTTTTGGATTGGTTCCTAACTCCTCTTAGATCTAATCCAACCCCTATGGATCCAATTTTGTGGATGTTTCACCCATTTTCCAATCGGGTTCAAAAATTACTAGTCTTTTGGGCCTTGTAGCCTTTTTAGGCTTATTAGCCCTCCTAATCTCTGAAAAGGTGGATTTTCTCCTAAAATCCATTAACACCCCTAGAAAAAAATTGCATAATCTTTGTGAGTTTTTCCTCACCTTAGATATTTTCTAGGTCTCCAATTCCCACACTATCCGTACAGTGGACTTCCACGAAACCCCTAAAAATAAGGGTTTCTAGGGCATGAAGACTGGGATGGTTTCTTGGGCTTCTTTAGTTGATTCTAATGAGTTCCTTAGAAATTATCCTTCCATCATAAGGTCTAAACTTCATGACCGCACACTCCTGTAACCTTTATTGGCACATACCAATCACTTAGCAACCTCCATTGCCTCTGCACTATTCAGTTACCCTAGCTAGAATAACCAGTACTCGCCTAGTGCCAGAATGTTCTCAAGCTTCCCCTGCACACACAATCAAAAATCCATATGTACAAATTCTATACAAGTCTCTAATTTATTCCAAGTTTTCATGGAGTTTGAACCATGGGAACACCAAGAAAAGCCATTTTTTACATGACTGGACCAAAACTGGCCAGTGAACTCACAAAATACAAGAAATTAAACAAAAGCTAACCAGAAAAAATAATTAACTAATCCAATACCATAGAGATCTAAGTAATACATTTCAAACAATCTCCATGCTTTCATTCAATCCATTCAATCAACAAAATTGGTGGATGATGGCTTTATATGCTAATTATAGTGTCAAATTAGCTCTTTCCAATAACCAATCCGTACAATATGAACTCTAACTGTTAGATTAGGGTTAAATTCACCTTGTATACTATCATCCCTCATGTCTAGACCCTCTTGTCAAGATTTGGGTATCATAAGAGCCGATTCCTAAAATCTAGGAAATGTTGTCATGACAACTTTGACAACTTTTGTCAAATTGACACTTTCTCCACTTTGATGGTCCTATTTGGTTCCAAACCTTACCAAATGACCTCAAACGACTTGATAACATTAAAAAATTAAAAATATTCCCACTTTCAAATTTTGGTCAACCCTTTGACCTTTTGGTTTACTTCTAGGTTCTAGACCCCTAGAATCAACTTGACTCAACCACACACAAACCCTAATCTTTCCTAACAATAAAACACTCTTAAAGCACACTAGAGAATTTATATCATAGTCCTTATTCATGGATGGTTGGCCAAACCAACCTACAAGCCAAAATTGTCTAAAGATGTTCCTAAATACCTTAGGGTGCTCTTGCACTATCTTCCCCCTACAAAAAGAAAGTCAAGGTACTTGTGATGTCAGGAACTCCTCACTGATTCCATGCTTCTTGAATTCAATTTCAGCTATCCAAGTGGCTTATGACTCTGGTTTTTGTCTCCACTTCACTAGATGCTCCATATAGACTTTGTGTCTTGTCTTCTTGTTTACTCTTAAATCCAATATCTTTTTCACTTGTGGATTGACCTATTCTAGAGTCTTGAACTCCCCCACATCCTTATGCACCTCTGTACTATAGTGAAACTCATCCATATATGCCCCCTTATACTTGATCAAATCCTTCACATTGAAGATTGGAGAAATTGACATCTCCTTGGGCAACTCCAGCTTGTAAGAAATGGGTCCATACTTAGCCAATATCTTGCAAGGTCCAATCCTTTTAATCTATAGCTTATTAGGTATCCTGTTTTGTCATTTTGCCTTATTCAGGAACACCATTACTAACTCACCCTCTACAAACTACAAATCTATTCTGCCTTCATCTCTTTTAGCCTTGAACTTCTGATTCGAGCCTCCATTAAGGTCTTTTTCACTTGTTCATGAACTTCCTTCATTGATTGTGCAAAGTCATCAGCATTTCCACTAACTCCCTCATATCCTTTGAGGTCTCTGAGCTCCATCACACCCCTTGGATGTGCCCCATACACAATCTCAAATGGAATTTTCCCTATAGTCCTATTTGTGCTATCATTATAGGCAAATTCTTCCTGTCGGATAACTTGCTCCCATCCTTGTCCATATTCCTTTGTCAAACATCTGAGCAAGTTCCCAAGAACTTTATTGATTACCTCAGTCTTCCCATCTGTTTGAGGATGGTAGGCAGATCAATGAGATAAGTTTGTACCTAGTTTCTTCCATACGGTCTTCCAAAAGTGCCCCATGAACTTCACATCTTTGTCTCCAACAATAATCATTGGTAGGCCATTAATCCTCACTATCTCCTTGAATAACAAGTAGGCAATATGGCTGGCATCATGTGTTGTTTTGGATGGTATGCAGTGGCTCGTCTTACTAAACCTGTCTACCACTACAAACACATTGTCTAAAGTAGTTGGAGTCCTAGGTAACCCCACTATGAAGTCCATACTTATGCAATCCCAAGGTCTATTTGGGATGGGTAATGGCTGGTAAAGTCCTTCATTTGATGAAGTGCCTTTAGCCTTCTGACAGTACACTATTCCACATATCTTCTCACTTCCTTCTGCATCTTTGGCCATTAATAGAACCTTTCCACTAAGTCCAATGTCTTATTTAGTCCAAAGTGTCCACTTAGGCTCCCATTATGTTTCTCTTGTATGAGGTTCTCCCTCATTGAACCTTTTGGAACACAAAGTTGATTTCCTTTGAATAGAAATCCATTCTGCAATGTATACTCTGCAAACTCACTATGAAAGTGATTCTCAAAATTCTTGCACACTTTGTAAATCACTGAGAAATCTGAATCTCTCTCATATAGGTCCTTAAAACCTTCAACTCCTATACTTTGCAACTGAATCTCTTTAATGGTGAGTGGTCTCCTACTAAGGGCATCTGCAACTTTGTTTTGCACCCCCTTCTTATGTTTTATAGTGAAGCTATATAACAGTAGGAACTCCATCCATTTTATGTGCCTCAAGCTAGGCTTGTCTTGAGTGTTTATGTAACTCAATGCTTGGTTGTCTGTAAAGACAACAAACTCTTTAGGCAATAGATAATGCCTCCATTTCTTTAAGGCTTGTACAAGAGCATATAGCTCCAAGTCATAGGAAGAGTGTATGCACCCTAAAATGGTCACTTAGACTATGGGCCCCATTTATCAACTTATCAATTTATCAACTTTCTGAATCAATGCTTTGCAACATTTTCAATTTAAATAAATTTCCTTGATCAAATCGTAATAAATTCAATTATTTCAATATTTCCTAAGGTTTGATCATTTCATCAATTATCTTATTTAATTAAAATATCTCTTAATTAAATAACATTATCTCATTTAATTAAAATATCCCTTTTAATTAAATTAAATAATCTTATTTAATTAAAAGAAAATCTCTCTTTTAATTAAATAAAACCCCCACTTAAATCCCTCTTTGTTGAAAAAGGAAATAAATTAAAAATAAATAAATAAAGTTCCTTTTTCTACACATCTTCCTAAGTGGTGGGATTTTTGCCTCTTAATCAAAGCCTTTGATTTTGTCTCTTAATCTCCACCATCCATTGTTCTTTAAAAGGAAACCTCTCCTTCTCATTTGATAGAATTTTTATGTATTGTTATGTTACAGGTTTGGAGAGCAATTTTGGAGGAGAATTTGAGCACTTTGGCTTGGATATTGCAACTTCTCTCTTCTTGTCTTCTTCTTCTTGCATCCATGGCTATTCATGTATATTAGATTCATATTAGATTAAATTATTATTTCCTTTTATAGATTAATTTCCTTTTATGCATTGTTATCATATAGAATAGATTTCATTTTCATGCATTGAATCTCTCATTTCATGGTGTACTTGCGTGGGCACAACTAGGTCAATCTGAGGGCCTCCATGACAAACCTTTGCACTCCATGACTAGGGAGCTATGAGTCGCCATTCAAGATCTCATTCTTGAGAAATCTTGGATATAATGATTCATAGAAATGTGACGCATTTTTAGCACACATTTTTCGTGCCAACTATGGGGCAATGTTGCTCCTGATTTTCCTTCATTTTATTCAGATTTTCTAATCTTTACATGGTTATTTTATTGAATTTTTTCAGGCCTAACCCTTGTGCAGGATGAGTTGAAGACAAAACCTAGGGTTTTTGTAAGATTTGATCATATCTCCAAAATAGCTTTGAGTTTTAGTCTGAATTTTTGTTTATAGGTTCGCATTGAGTCAAAGGTGTCTTAGCTTGAAAATTAGATTTTTAGGATCATTCTTCTGTGATTTATAATTTTTTTATGATTTCTCATGAAAATTCATTTCTAGTCGCAAATGATCAAATTTTTCAGAAAATATTTAAATTTTTGGAAAGATATTGGAACTTTACAGGGGGTATGTTCTCTGTGATTTTTGTTTTGATGACAAATAATGGCTTAAAAATCTGATCTTTAAAAACTAGTCTATTTTGATAAATAGGGTCCCTAGGGCACAAATCAAAAAATATTGCTAAGAAAATTACATTTTTGGAAAGCTCTCTATGTTTTAAAAGGGCCCTCTTTTCTGCATTTAGGGTTTGGGATCTGAATTCATGTCATATAGGTCCAATCTTGTTGACTATGTCAAAAATAAAAATTAAAAAAGGCATTTAATGATTAGCTTGCACTTATTTTTCACGTGGTTCAATGCATGATATGAGTTTTCATTTCAATTATTTGCTGGTTATTATTTCTCCTAACAATTGATTTTCATATCTAACCCTAGGGTTTGCATAAGTTGAATATACATTGCATATCTTGTTTGCTTGTCTTGCTTGTTGGAGAGTCATGGCTTGCTGTCATGGAAAAGATCAACAAAAGAAACAATAAGGTAAAATCTACTAAGCACGTTGCTTTGGACTTGAGGTATTTTATTTCATCTCTATAACATTTTGATTTTGGAAATAAAAATGAACCTCTCATGTGTTTAGCTTGAGTGTTTCTTGCTTTCATAGATCACATTTCCAATTGGTGCTCTAAAAATGGACCTAGATTTTCTTTCTTGCATATATGTTTCACATAGTAATTAGGCCCTATGAACACTATTTGTGGTGATCCTGAGAGGGTGGACTTCATTTTCTTGTCTTACATGCGAAGCTCTTCTTGATGATAGATCCCCTTATAGGTAGCGAAGGATTTTTCATTACTTCAAACTTGGTTTAATCTTCAACTTTTATTGGTACTTCCTCTCTTGAAATTGGTGGTCATTGTTGTTGATATGCAAACCTTGGGTGAGGTGATTTCAAATTAGTGGGTCAATTAATCTTGTTTTCTATGTCTGGGTGAGGTGAAGAGGCTAGAGGATTATGCTCTTTTCCCTTTTGGGAGAATCAGAAACTTGGAACCCTTGAAT
>MU225770.1:442705-482771 GCA_018584345.1 Thuja plicata
AAACTTGGAACCCTTGAATCCAAACTAAGTCCCCATGTGGTTCATATTGTGAGTCTTCCTTGTTAGAGAGGGTTAACCATAGTGGACACTCCCTTTATTGGGTAAACCATGTGGATGGAACCTCAAGTGGTAATAGCCATTTTTTCCATGGTAGCAACAACCATTATATAACTTTCCTTGTGGAAGAAATCTCTACGGGTGTAGTTTCTTGTGGGTTGTCAGATCTCCTCAGCAACTCCTAATTGATTAAATTCTTAGACTGTGTCAAAACCTTGGTGCACCGGGATTGGATTTCACCCACTTGAGATTGCAAAATTTGCAGAGTCAAACCATTACTACAAACCATAGTGTAACCAACTTTTCATTTTCTAGGACTATGTGCGTGATTGCAAAACATTTTGAGAACATACACAAGTAGAATATTTAGGGAGTAGATTATTATGACACTATTCTTGTTCATGTGCAAGGTTTCTTTGTCCCTTGCTCATTTTTTTGCTTGAACTCCCTGATTGCTATCTTATGTGCCTGATTGATGATAAAAATTTGTTAATGCATCTAGTTGGTCTATTAAAATGAACAAATCTGAGTTCCTAAGTGATAACAACTTCAATATATCTCCCCAAAAGTGCTATGACATGTTTCTCAACATCCAAATGAATGTAAATGGTATCAATTTGCACAAAATGACTCTTGGTCTTCTTTCTTCCACATCTCGCATGTCCTCCTAGTCTCCCATTTCCATCCTTTCTCTTCTTTCTTCACTCTTCTTCCTAAACTCTTCATGTATTCTTGTTTCTTTTCCTCTTATTATCTAGTCTACCTTCTTCTATTCATCTCTTCTATCACTCCCATGCTTAATTCATCTTCTTCTAGAACCATGGATTTCCACTATCTTGTTAAGGAACGTCTCTTGACAATAGATGATCTCAAACTTATTTCTCAATTCATGACATGTTATTCCTCCAATGATCCTTCTAGATATTACATGAGTAATGAATTTATGGAAAGAATAACAAAAAAATCAAATGAATCAAACGTCTTTGGCAGAATCATAGACATAATCTTGTCACAACCTCCTTCTTCCAAACATCTTTCATCTTTTGAGTCTTCTCATCTTTCCTCATCATCTAAGTCTTCTTCCTCCACTAGGTCTTCACTTTCCTCTTCTCCGCGATCTCGTTCTTCTTCTACTTCTCCCAAGAGTAATACTTCTCTTTTGAAGACATACCATAATGAGAAATGTGACAATTCTTGTGATACCTCTTCCACAAAGAGTGATACGCCCATTTTTTTATGACAATTATGACTCTGATGCCTATGATGATGGAAAATATAATAATACCTATGATACCTCTATTCCTAAGGATCCTCCTCATCATGTGCTTGTTTATACTAGTAAAGGGTGTTCACATTGGATAGATTGTGATGGTGATCCATATAATTCTAATTTTGAAAGAGACTTTGATTATTTTTGTGAGAAATACCTGGATGATACATATACTTCTATTAAGGAAGAGAAATCTCACCGCACTGATTATAAATGTAAATACTACACGAATCGCTCCTCTAAGGATTCTCATGCTGAAAATAAAGATTGCACTCTCAAGCAAGATTATGTTAATGATGAACAGTTGTCTTGTGGTGATTCCCTTCCATCCTTTACTTCCTCCAATACCCATACATCTCCTAAAGTTACCAAATCTTCTACAAATCCTTCATCTGACAGAAGTCCTAATGCTTTTCATGTGGTTCCCTATAGTTATTCTCAAGGGCTACCTCTTAAAGAAACCCAAGCTAACCTTCACTTGGCTGCAAATACTTTCAATAATGCTAAACCTAAATAGCCCAAGCCTTTATATGCTATAATGCCTACTTCAGCTAATCCTTCCCCGTCTCTTCCCAAGTCTCCCATACAATTCCAACATGCTTCCCTGTCCTTAGAAGTGGCTCCATTTCAAGAGGACTCTAAAAATGATAAAGAAAAGAACATAAAGAAAGATCAAGATTAAGAAATCTCCATATCATCCAATCCTTTTCATGATGTCTCTTATCCGTTTCATGGTTCTTTTGATCCCACACGCCCTTTCTCATTCATTCCACCATGTCTTAAGTCTTCTCCTAAGCAAGATCAAGTTACTACTTACACCGTTGAGCATATTGACAATCAAAATAACCTTACGCCACTTACACTTTCCAAAGATGATACTTCCATTAAGGTTATTAAAAATGGTGTTGTTACTTCCAATATTAAGCCTATTAAAAATCAAGAGGAACATTATGTGCTTATGGTATCCAAAGATCCTTGTCAAGATCAAAGTCTTCCATCTTCTTGTTCTACCACTCCATGTTTGCTTCCACTTTCTACTCTTCCTAAGTCTTTCCAAGCTTCAAACAATCATATCAAAGAAGGTGCTCCTATTCAAGATGTTCACGATCCTATTGAAAATCCTAATGCTTAATCTAAAGATGTTGATGTCCTTGGTTGTCATAAGCATTCCTATGAACTTATTGATTATCCTTTTGCATCTTCCACGTCCATCCTTGGACCTCCTCCACCAATACTAAGGGCTTTAGGTTTTCCTTCCATCTTGGGTCCTTAGGTCACTTCACTTTCCCCTCCTAACCCTCCTAATTCATCATCCATCTTGTGTCCTTACGTCCCTCCATCTCCTATCTTTCCTCAAGATCAACATAGATGCATACCCTTGAATCCTTTTCATCCATCCACCCATCTAAACTAGTCATATTCTTTTTCTTCCTCCACAGGTCCCAAGTCTTTTGGAAGAAACTTGAATGTTCAATACAAGAAAAAGAAGCAATATAAGAATACATCTAAAAAAGAAGATCACCATGTCTCCTCTAATCGACATGGGGGCATAAAGTCAAAAGAGATATCTAAGAAGAAAACAATAAGACAAGTATGGGTTCCAAAATATATCATTGAAGATATCCTCTCTAAAACATCAAAAAGAAATGAAAATCCTATGACTATATGGATTCCAAAGTCTCTCTTGAAAGAGTCTTATGTTGAGCATCAAGTGAATTTGAAATTCAAGCTTCCAAAGGCTTCCACTTCATCTTCTTCCAAAAATATTCTTTCATTCCATGCGCTTAAAGCACAACCTCTGTTATCCATTCACCATATTCCTTCATGTATTCCTTCACTCACATTTCCTCCATCCTGTCGATACCCTTCAAGGTGTGTATTTATGTTGATATTTCCTTCCTTTCCATCTACCCTTTTACAATCCTTCCATTCACTATCCTTCTACCTTATATCCTTTTTCCTCATTTGTCTATTCCTCCTATCTTCCAATCTCACTCGCTTTGCATAAAATCTTATCCTCTATTTTCCTCTGTCATCTTCCTTTCCCTATCGACATCTTTGAGCATATCATTTTTAATCCTTGGCATATCATGGTTTATCCTTTCAAGGAGCATTATCTAAAAAGCTTGCCTTATTGTAAAAAAAAATTAAAAAAAACATATATATATATATATATATATATATATATATATATATATATATATATATATATATATAAAAAAAAANATATATATTAAAAAAAATTAAAGAGAAATATATATATATATATATATTAAAAAAAAATTAAAGAGAAATAATTTCATCCTATGGTGAAAACCACTCCCTTGTGGTGCCTTGGATAGGTACCATGATGAAAACCTGGCAATCAAGCATCATGCATAGTTCTTCTACATCTTTCATCCATTCTGTATTCTATCTTTGAACTTGACAATGTTGATCTATACACGAACATTTGGGCTATCTTGTAAGCTATCTTACTATGATATTGCTTTCAGTCCTTTCATGTTTATCCTTCATATCTATCTTCCTCCATTCATTTTAGTCTATCACTATCCTTTTCCCCTTTTGTCTTAAACTAATAAAAAAATAAAAAAGAAAGAGTAAAACATGGTGCTATGAATCCTCTTGACATGTCTACTCCTTTGGACTGCATCCTTTCCTGCTCTTGCATTATGATTTTGTGACTTATCCTATGTTGGCCTTTCATTGCTTGTCCAAATGTGCTTACATGATGTTTCTTTCTTTTCCCTAGCTTGGGTACTCTTGAGGAGTTTGCCTTTGAGGATTTCTTCCCTTCATTCTTCTTCATTCTCCTATCTTCCATCTCTTCCACCAGCTTGCTAATCTCTCTTGTCCTCCACCTTGCTAAACATTGGGACTGCATGATGTGATCTTGCTGGGGAGTTTGATGCCCATTCTGTCTGGGGGCATCCTTTGTACATAATTATTGATCCTAAAAAAATCTAAAAAAAATGATATATTGTCAAAAATTCTAAAAATTCACAAAATGTCCTAAAAAAATGATCATCTTAGTGAAAACCTAGAAATAGGTTCTTTGATGTGTCTCCAAAAAAATCATATACTCCAAAAATACAAAAAAAAAAAATTCAAAAAATTCAAAAAAATAGAAAAAGTGCCTTGGTGAAAACCTGGAAATAGGCAGCTTGGTAGAAAAAATTTATAAAATTATAAAAAGTTCTGAAAAAAAAGAAGAAAAAAAAAAAGAAAAAAATTGTAACAAAATCCAAGTGGTGAAAACCTAGAAACGGGCACTACTTGAGGCCTTTGCACCTGTGTTTCTTAGCGCATGTCCTCGACACTTAGCCTTTCTCCATCATTCCTTGACCTTGTTGCCTTGATCTAGAATTGGTCTTTATCTTTTTCTAGGGGTCATAACTGTGTTAGCTTTGGTCTCTTGGATGTGTTAGTCTTTAGGACATCTCACAAATGGTGTTTTTCAACACTTATCGGTTTGGTCTTACCCCGTTTTGTCATGTGATCTTACCCACTTGCAAGTATTCAATCCTTATCCTCGGAACTCAGTATCAATTAACACACTTAAATTTTTAAACACAACACTTAATGCTTGAGCTATGTCATAATCTTTTCTTTGTGTGCTGACTGTTATTGATTTTCATTGAGTGTCCTTGTCTAATAAGTCTCTCTAGGATGCATAGCTAGAGGACTTGGGGCATGTAACATTGTTTTTATTTGCTTCCTGCTTTATGCTTTACTATTTTTGCACAATCGTTGTGTTGGTCATCCTAGCCTCTATGCCTTGATGTGAGCATGGTTTTTCTATATTAAATTAGGTAAGCTAACATCATAGTCATCCTGACCCTTTTGTCTTTGGTGCTTATGTTAGAATCTTTCCACATTCATATCTTCATAGTTGCGCTTGTGACTAGTGATGATTGTGTGATTTTTTGATGTCCGTTAATAATGGCCCAATGATGAAAATAAGTTCCTTAACATTCTCTAATGAATGATGAACACAAGATCCTATGTTATAGTTGCTCTATTACAATTACACCTTTGCTTTTTCATGTATCTTGCATTGTTAGACCTCATGTTAGTTTGCATTTTAGGCTGCATTATGAGTTTGAGGGGGTTTTTCCTTCATCTTTCTTGTGGACTTTTAATCAACTGTGATCATGTTCTCATCTTTATTTCCTTATCTTCTTTCATGATCTCAATCAAAAATTTCTATCTTAAATAGTTGATTTTGGGACATTCTTTTTCTTAAGGCAAATTATGTTTCTTTTCTCCATTTATTTCGACCTCTTCCAAACTTCTATCTTCCATTCACTTTCACCCCACTTCTTTTCTTCTAATTCAACCTTGGGGTATAATCTTTTGTGCTTGATGATCTACCTTGGTTTTGTGATCCTTATATCTTTCATCTTACATCAAGAACCTTATCTTTAGTTTGATTTGATCAAGTTGATCAATTTGCTATTTCTCCTCTATCTCATTTCAATTTTGATCACAAGGGGGCAGTACCTATCAAACTCCAATCCTTGATTCAGCTTTATCAATCCTATCATTTTCTCCGCTTGGGGAAACCTTCCCTGATATCCTTATCTCGGACATGTCAATTACTTATTTACAATGGTGTTGACCTTGTCTTTTTTGCAATTAGCTTATCTTTGTTCTGATGTCAATTACTTATTTACAATAGTGTTGATGTCTGTGTTGTTTTTTGATACCAAATCGATCTCACACTTCAACTGCATCCTTTGACTACTTGTGTTCCTAGAATGATCACACATTAGTCAAAGAGGGGCAAATGTATGCACCCTAAAATGGTCGCCTAGACTATGGGCTCCATTTATCAAATTCCTGAATCAATGCTTTGCAACATTTTCCATTTAAATCAATTTCCTTGATCAAATCATAATTAATTCAATTATTTCAATATTTCCTAAGGTTTGACCATTTTATCAATTATCTTATTTAATTAAAAGAAAACAATTCCTTTTAATTAAATAAAATAATCTTATTTAATTAAAATTCCTTTTTAATTAAATAATCTTATCTTATTTAATTAAAATCTCTCTTAATTATATAATATTATCTCATTTAATTAAAATATCCCCTTTAATTAAATTAAATAATCTTATTTAATTAAAAGAAAATCCCTCTTTTAATTAAATAAAACCCCCACTTAAATCCCTCTTTGTTGAAAAAGAAAATAAATTAAATAAAAGTAAATAAAGTTCATTTTTCTACACATCTTCCTAAGTGGTGGGATTTTTGCCTCTTAATATCCACAGTCCATTGTTCTTTAAAAGGAAACCTCTCCTTCTCATTTGATAGAATTTTTATGTATTGTTATGTTGCAGGTTTGGAGAGCAATTTTGGAGGAGAATTTGAGCACTTTGGCTTGGATATTGCAACTTCTCTCTTCTTGTCTTCTTCTTCTTGCATCCATGGCTATTCATGTAGATTAGATTCATATTAGATTAAATTCATATTTTCTTTTATAGATTAATCATGCATTGTTATCATATAGATTAATTCCCTTTTATGCATTGTTATCATATAGAATAGATTTCATTTTCATGCATTGAATCTCTCATTTCATGGTGTACTTACATGGGCACAACTAGGTCAATATGAGGGCCTCCATCAGAAACCTTTGCACTCCATGACTTGGGAGCTATGAGTCACCATTTGAGATCTCATTCTTGAGCAATCTGGGAAATAATGTTTCATAAAAGTGTGACGCGTTTTTAGCACACATTACCTAGAATTAGCCTCATTTAGTCTTTCACTAAAAAAGGCCACAGGCCTGCCTTCTTTACTTAGGAAAACTCCTACTTCAATGTTGCTTGCATCACACTCCACAATGAATGGTTTATCAAAGCTAGGTAACAACAATACAGGTTGAGTGGCTACTTGTCTTTTCAACCTTTCAAACCCCTCATTAGCTGCCTTAGTCCATATGAATTTAGTCTTTAATCCTACTTTGATAGTTTCTATAACTAGAACACAAATCTCACTGAATCTCCTAATGAACTTCCTATAGAATTGGGCTAACCCATGGAAGCTCATAAAATCAGTCCCTATCTTAGGAGTAGGCCAGTTCAATATGGCCTCTACTTTCTCTTTATCCATTTTCAAGTCACCCTTGGAAACTACAAAGCCAAGGTAGACTAACTCTTCCTTCATGAACTCACCCATCTCAAGGTTTATGGTGAGTTTCTCCTCCTACAACTTCTTCAACACTAGCACCAAGTGTTTCATATGATCCTCTTTGGTTTTACTGAATATGAGGATGTCATCTAAATAGACAACTACAAAAACTCCTATATATTCCTTCAAGACATCATTCCTCACCCTCATAAAGGTGCTTGGTGCATTGGTAAGCCCAAACGGAATAACTAACCATTCATATAACCCATCTGTTGTCTTAAATGCAGACTTCCAATCATCACCTTCCTTCATCCTAATTTGATAGTACCCACTCTTCAAGTCAATTTTAGAGAAGTACTTAGCACCCCCAAGCAATCCATTAAGTCTTCTATTCTAGGAATTGGAAATTTATACTCGATATTTATCCTATTTATTTCCCTAGAACCAGTAGACATCCTCCACTTACGTCCCTTCTTATGAGCCAACACCACTGGGACATCATAGGGCTTTGCTCTTCCTAATTAGTCTTTGATGCAATAATTCTTGCACTTTCCTGGCTATCTCCTTGTTTTGCTTTGGTGTCATCTTGTATGCAACTTTGTTTGGCAAGGATGCTCCTAGTATGAAGTCAAGTTGATGACTTATCTCCCTTTTTGGTGGTAGTGAAGCTAGTGTAACCTCACATATTATGTCCTTGAACCGATCCAACAGGTCTCTCACCTCTTTTGGCATAGGTGCTTGCTTATGAGTCTCCTTCTCCTTAGGCTTTAACAAGATTGTATATCTAACTTCCTCTTCCTTCATATCCCTTAGGAATCTATTACCATTCATCAACATGGTACTGGATTCTGCCTTCTCCACAATGTCTTCTTCTAGTAAGGATTGTGTCTTGAATGTTACCCCATTTTTCTTGAAGGAGTACTTGTTATTTTTCCCATTATGGACAACTTCTCTGTGATACTACCATGGTTTACCAAGAACCAGATGGCAAGCATCCATTGGCAACACATCACATAGTATCCTATCCTGATACTTTCCAATGGAAAATTCTACCCACACTTGTTCATTCACCAAGATGTTTTGGCCCTTATTCAACCATGTAACTTTAAAATGACACACTTGTGGGATTTTGTTGAGCTTCAACTTCTCTACTGCTTCCTCAGATATAACATTATCTGTTGACCCTAAATCAATGATCACCTTACACACTTTCCCCAATATCTTGCATTTTACTCTAAAAAGGGGCCTCCTCTACTTGTTCTCATCTTTGGTGGGTGTCTTAATTAGTATTCTTCTCAACATAAGGTGTTCTCCTTTCTCTGAATCCAGACTCACCTCTAATTGTTTAGAGAAATCTTCTTCTTGGACATAAGCCATTTTCTTCTCCCCTTGTGAGGATGTTGGTTTATCCAGACACCTATATGCAGGGTGTCCCAACTGTCCATGGTTATATAATTTCATTGAAGAAAAGTGAGAGCTTCTCCCAAAACCTCTGGAACTTCCTCTGCCACTGTTGTAAGAACTTTTTCCTCTACTATTGTATCCACCCTACTGCTTGTTTTTTTCCTTTCTCTGAATATCTGGAGTCACTTTTTCCTCTACTATCACTGCCTCTACCACTTGAACCTCCTCTATGGCCACCTCTGTTGTCTCCACCCCTTCCTCTACCTCTGGAGCTAGAATCCTGCCTCTTCTTGAGTTTCTCTTCCACTTTCAAAGCCATTTGAAAACAACTATGAATGGAAGTCAGGGTAAAGAGACTAAGTTCTTCTTGAATGTTCCACCTTAATCCATTAAGGTATCTTGCAACTTTGAAACTCTCTGTCTCCTGGATTCTTGATCTAAGACAAAGCTTTTGGAATTCCTCAGTATAGGCTAGCACATCTAGGTCTTTTTGCCTAAGGTTCTGCCTCTTCTTATGCAGTTGAATGTCATAATCTTCTAGAAGGTAATTCTCCTTCACCTTTGCAACCATTATTTTCCAATTTTCTATGCGCATCTTTCCCTCTTTCTCTCTTTCTTCCTACAAGAACTTCCACCATGTGATTCCTTTCCCTCTTAGCCTTGACCTGGCTACCTTCACCTTTTGTGCTTTTGTAATCCCATCACACTCGAAGTGATTCTCCATCCCTTCAAGCCATTCCATAACAATTTATGTATCCATCTTGCCAGAGGATACTACTATTCCTTCTAGAGCCTCCCCACTCAATACCTTGAGTGCCTTGAGGAACGGTTCCTCAGGTAGAAGAGGATTAGGCTCTAGTTTTACCTCCTCTTCTACTGGTTTATTTCCTTTATCTACCCCTTCATGCATTTCTTCTCTCAACTTGCTAGTAGTCTCTACCACCTCTACCATCTTTATCTTCATCTCTTCCATTGCTTCTTCAAGAAGCCTATTCTTGACTTGTTTCTCTGACAAATCCTTTTCCAACTCTGCATTGGTCACCATGATGTTCTCACCTATGGAATCACTCCACTCTGACATACACTAATCCTCTCCCAAGCCTTTCAATGGCTCTGATACCAATTTGATGGGGAGCTCCTCTCCTAGAGCCTTCTAGCTCTCTCTAAGACCTTCTCTTGGTCTTCTTTTAGGGTCTCTATCTCTACCCTAACTAGAGGATTCCTCTCTAATCCCCTAACTCTCTAGGAACTCTCCACCAAATTAAAACTCTTCACTAAATTCTCTTCCATAACCTTCACACATCCATGGATTCCCTAACCTCCTACCAGTCCAATGGAGTCAACTTCTTGTGGATTGGTTCCTAACTCCTCTTAGGTCTAATCCAACCCTTATGGATCCAATTTTGTTGACCTTTCACCCATTTTCCAATCGGGTTCCAAAATCACTAGTCTTTTGGGCCTTGTAGCCTTTTTAGGCCTATTAGCCGTCCTAATCACTGAAAAGGTGGATTTTATCCTAAAATCCCTTAACACCCATAGAAAAAAATTGCATAATCTTTGTGGGTTTTTTGTCACCTTAAAGATTTTCTAGGTATCCAATTCCCACACTGTCCGTACAGTGGACTTCCACCAAACCCCTAAAAATAAGGGTGTCTAGGGCATGAAAACTGGTCTGGTTTCTTGGGCTTCTTTAGTTGATCAAAGGAGTTCCTCAGAGCTTATCCTTCCATCATAAGGTCTGCAATTCATGCCCCTACACTCATCTAACCTTTATTGGCACATACCAATCACTCAGCAACCTCCATTGCCTCTGCACTATTCAGTTACCCTAGCCAGAATAACCAGTACTCGCCTAGGGCCTAAATGTTCTCAAGCTTCCCCTGCGCACGCACACACACACACACACACACACACTTCACAATCCATATCTACAAATTATATGCAAGGATCTAATGGATTCCAAGTGGTTATGGAATTTGAACCACGGGAACACCAAGAAAAGCCATATTTTACATGACTGGACCAAAACTGTCTAGTGAACTCACAAAATACAAGAAATTATACAAAAGCTAACCTAAAAGAAAAATTAAATAATCCAATGCCACATATATCTAAGAAATTAAATTTCAAACACTCTCCATGATTTCATTCAATCCATTCAATCCACAAAAGTGATGGATGGTGGCTCTGTATGATAATTATAGTGTAAAATTAGTTCTTTCCAATAACCAGTCCGTACAATATGAACCCTAACTGTCAGATTAGGATTGAATTCACCTTATATACTCTCATCCCTCATGTCCAGACCCTCTAGTCGGGATTTGGGCATCATAAGAGCCGATTCCTAAAATCTAGGAAATGTTGTCATGACAACTTTTAAAAGTTGTCATGACAACTTTAACAACTTTTGTCAAATTGACACTTTCTCCACTTTGATGGTCCTATTTGGTTCCAAACCTTACCAAATGACCTCAAATGACTTGAAAACATTAAAAACATAAAAATCTTCCCACTTTCAAATTTTGGTCAACCCTTTGACGTTTTGGTTGACTTCTAGGTTCTAGACCTGTAGAATCAACTTGACTCAACTACACACAAACCCTAATCTTTCCTAATAGTAAAACACACTTAAAACACACTAGGGACTTTATAGCGTAGTCCTTATTCATGGATGGTTGGCCAAACCAACCTACAGGCCAAAATTGTCTAAAGATCTTCCTAAAGACCTTAGGGTGCTCCTGCACCAATTTGGGTCCTAACCTATATTTGGTATTATGAATTCCTACCTTGAAGAAGGTGATCGATCTTGCCCGACTTGTTTGTGCTGTCAACATCTATATATTTATGCAATTGATCTCTAGTTGAGAGCTCAAGATAGACAAATTCTTGAAGGTTAGCATTGTAAATAATTCATAATTTAATCTATAATTAGGCACATATGCCTAGAATGTAAGCCTAAATGTTAATGGCCATTTTTATGTAATTTCATGAATCTGTGTTAATGCAAACCTCTGATCTTGAATTCTCTCTATCCCTTTTTGTTATCTAAGTTTTTCTTTCTTCTATGTGACTCTTGCTACATTGTTGGAACATTCTCATTGAGATTTCTCCATCTGTGAGTACAGCAAGATTTTAAAAATGAAGTATATCATACCTTGGAAATGCAAATGCTTTGTTTATTGTAATCAAGTATGTTAATTCAATAGCTTTGGCTTAACACAAAAAACCCAAATGGAAATTGTGAAAGATAAAACCTTCTATAAAGGATGTTGTAGTTTGCAACAATTCTTGGGAGAGAGAGAGAGAGAGAGAGAGAGAGAGAGAGAGAGAGAGAGAGAGAGAGAGAGAGATGTNTGGGGAGAGAGAGAGAGAGAGAGAGAGAGAGAGAGAGAGAGAGAGAGAGAGAGAGAGAGGTATGTAAATGAATTATCTCATTCCTTGATGGTTGAATCCATTTATTGGACTTTAATGAGGGAAAGAATTTTGATCCATGGAGAAGAACACCTTTAATGCTCGAGAATAAGTCTAGATCTTCAATGCTTGGATGATTTCCTTCAAACCTCGAACTTGATTGCTTAATAACGGATGTGGATTCTTGAGAGTGATGTTCAATATCCATAATGAGGAGAGAAGGGGTTTTTTTATACCTTTTATATCATCTCGGGGGCTAAACTTAGGAGGGCCAACAACAAATCAAAATACCTCAATAAATTACCAAGATGGTCCCCTAAATAAAATCTTAGCCCACAACTCAGTGTATAGAATAACTAGGTCATCCTATACCTGGGTATAGAATTCCCACAATGATTTATACCATTAATTATGGCTCAAATGTAAACAGTGGGTCCCAAATCACTAGGGGATACCAGATTTTTAGGAATAGGTGATTTTGAGGTTGGAAAGAAGCACAAAGGCCATAAAATGGTAACATAGGACCCATGTAAGATAATAAATGCTTTAAAATGATAAATAGTAAAGGAGCACACCTAGAGATAAGGGCTCACATCTATTTTAGTGAGAATCAATTAGTAGAGGACTCATAATTTTAATTTTAATTAATAAAGGTCCAATGAGTGCTAGGAGAGTTTGAAATCAATGTGGGAACCTTAAGTGCTAAAATGCCCTAAATTGAGCATCTAATTATAGGTGCTTAAAAATTAGGATCATACACTAATTAGTATTACCAAAAATAGATATATGAGAGAGTTTGTGCATAGGAGAATGGGTCACATCCATCATGAAGTAGTTAAGTTTCTCAAAGATACTGTGATAGGTATTACATAACTAACCATAAAGCATGATAATGTATGCAAAGGGTGTGTACTTGTAAATTTGTCAAAACAAACATTTCCAAGGAATGATAGTAGAGACAAGGGTATTTTAGAATTAATACACTATGATATTTGTGGTCCATTATCCACTAAATATCTTAGGGGTTATGAATATTTCATAAAATTTATTGATGACTTCTCTAGCAATACCTCGATTTACTTTTTTAAGACAAGAGATGGATTCTTTAGTTGATTAGAAGAGTTTAAGGCTCTTGTAGACAATGTGATAGGAAAAAGGATAAAGGTTATTTGTATAGGTAATGGGGGCAAGAACATTGAGAAATCCTTCAAGTATTTATGTGCTAAGGAATAACTCAAGAGAGAATGGACAACTTCCTACAACCCACAATAGAATGGGGTCATAGAACAAAAAATAGAACAACAGTTAAAGTGGCTTATGACACATATTATATTATTACGATTTGCCTAGATATTTTTTAGAAGAAGCATGTAACATGGTAGTTTCTATTCAAAATAGAATCCTGCCTACAGTGATGCGAAAGACGACACTTGAGGAGACATTTAGAAGAAAGAAGCTAGAAGTCCATCACTTTAGGATTTTTTGTAGTATCACCTATTGTTGCGTTCCAAATGAGAAGTGCACCAAACTTGATTCAACTATTGAGAAGGCATACTTTGTTTGTTAAAGCAAAATATCCAAGGCATAACGAATTTAAATTCCAGGGAGTAAAAAGATTATTGTAAGGAGGGATGTTAAGTTTCGGGAAGATAATTCCTTCGTGAGATCTCATGAGAAACCAATAGTTGGTCGAAATGAACACTTGCACAATCTGTAAGGATTGAATTGTAATCTAAGACAAAAGACATCGATGCAAGTGTTGAGTAAAGTTCCCAACATGTGGAACAACAACATGATGTGGAGCTTGAAGCTCCACCGACTACAAGTGGGAGAAGTGATGGCAGGGAGATTTAGAAATTTGAAGATGGATATAATTCTTTGGGAGCTCCTAGATCAAATACCATGGATAAGAGACCACCAAAGAGATATTAAAATTATGTGCCATTGACGAGTTAGCTAATTGACTGTGAATCTTCCAGATATAAAGAGGTTGCACATCATCAAGTGTGGCACGATGCTATGATGGAGTACAACTGCTTCATGCATAATAAAGTTTGGGAGGTAGTTCCTAGACCACTGGATATAATAGTGATTGGTTCTCACTAGATCTAGAAGATCAAGCATGTTGTAGATGGTGGCATTGACGAATTCAAATCTAGATTTGTGGCAAAGGGGTTCTCTTAGAAAGAGAGAATAGATTATGAGGGAATATTTTCTCTCATAGCTAGGTATACTTCTATTAGAGCCATGATCTCATTTGTAGCACAACTGGGATGACAGATTCATCAAATAGATGTCAAGATAGCATTCCTGAATGGATTCATAGAAGAGGAGGTGTACACTGAACAACCAGAGGGTTTGGGAAACATGGGAGGGAAACCCATGTATTCAGGTTAAAGAGAGGGGAATATAGACTCAAAGAGGCTCCTAGAGCTCTATAATCATATTGATAAATAATTGTAGAAGATGGATTTGTGAAGAGTGGGGAAAATTTAAATCTATACTATAATATGGTTAGAGACGAAAACTCTTTCTCATTTTGTATGTGGATGATCTATTTTTGACTGGATCACAAGGGCTCATAGAAAACAATAAGAGAAAATAGAAATAGAGTTTGAAATGAATGACTTTGGGTTGATCCACTATTTTCTAGGACTCGGGGTGTGGCAAACAAATGGATAAATTTTCATTATTCAAGGGAGATTTGCTATAGACAAATTGAAGAAGTTCAAGATAATGGACTATAGACCCATGTCTACACCTATGATAACCAATTGGGAGAGGATTGAACCATCAAAGAAGAAGGAAGTAGATTCTACCTTATATAGATATCTTACTGGCTCTGTCATGTATCTAGTTAACGTAAGGCCAAACATTTATTTTGTAGACAACACTCTTAGTCAGTTCATGTTGGAATCTAAGTTAGTGCATTGGATATCAACAAAGAAAGTGTTGCAATACCAAGGACGTATAACTAAGTGTGGGTTAAAATATATTCAGAGTGGTGGTGTTACGTTGATTGGTTACACTAATGAAAACTTTGCTAAAAATAAAAAAGACCGAAAAAGCACTTCAAGGTGTTGCTTCAGTATTAGATTAGGGGAATTGTCTCTTGGTACAATAAGAAGTAGAAGTTGGTTGCATTAAGCTCTCAAGAAGTAGAGTACATGATAGCAAGCATGGCCACATGTAAGCCCATATGGCTTTGGAAGATACTAGTGGCTCGAATTGGTCAGAAGAGTCAACTATTATTCAATGTGATAAGCATAGTTGCCTCAAGCTATCTAAGAATCCATTATTCCATGATCGGTCGAAACATATCAACATCAATTATCATTTCATCATGGATTGTGTACAATGTGGATCAATTTGATTATAGTATGTACCTATAGATCAACAAGTGGTAGGCATTCTGACGAAGGTCTTGCATAAAGGAAACTTTTCTTTCTTCTGGGATAAGTTGGGTGTTGCGAGGAACACTTTCCTTGCTAAGAGTGAGTGATAAATTTTGTAGCTTGCCAAGTGTTCTAGCCTTAAGAGGAGTCATGGAGGCTGGGAACACAAAGGAATGTGAATCAACACTAGTTGTGTTTCCAATTTGTTCTCATTCGTGGCCCTTAAATTTTAGAATGAGATGGTATATGCAGGGAATTGATGAGCCACATTGGGATAGAGATTTAATGGAACCAATTGAATTTTTAGGTAGATAGAGGCTGGTTTTTAGCAGTGTAAGAAGGAGAAACTTCCAACTTCTGAGTTCCAGAGGGAGGTTCAACAAGTGATAGAGGGGAGATTACCAGTGTTGCCAGTATTAGGCAAACAGTTCTAACAATTGCATAATAGTAGATTTGTTAAACATATTAACAAAATACCTTAGATCTGTCACTAGTTTTTCCCAAATTGAAGTTATTTTAGGGACCTTTGTCCAAATTATTTGTGTTATCTATATATTTGATTTCTCTCATTTTCTGCTATAATTTTCATTTGATGCTAACTTGATGTGTATGATTAGGAATAATACTAGGCTAATACCACCTTCTAAGTAAGAGAAATTTCACACTTATTTCCAAACCTCCCGAAAATGGTTTAATGTGTCATCATAGGGCATCTCAAAATTTGATGCTGCACAACACTTTGGACCAACTTTGTGCCTATTTCTATGCATTTCAAAAGAAAGTTCCCTCTAAAGAAGACACATTTAAGACAAACTTCTAGAACGTTCTGAAAATATATAATGATAATGAACTGAGGAGGCATCTATCCAGCCACAAGAAACCTAAATCTCTCCTTACAAGATTAAAATTCTGATAGTTGGATAGACGCTGACATGAACTGACACCTACAAATCACGTCTATTTCATAGACAAAAATAACAAGAAATCGATCAAGCTTCCATGCATTTTCACTGTCATTATAAAAATTAAATTCAATTACAGCCCAAAAAAATATAGGCCAAATTCAGAATCCTAATCAAACAACAATTATATTTACCTTTAGACAAATCACGTATACCATTTAAAAAATGAAAATCATATATTTAACAGTACTAGCACGCTTTCGTCAAAGGAGGTGTGTTGGAAAAAGTTTTGACACGTGAATTGAATCAACCAAAGACTTTTAATTCATGGCGGTCTGCAGCTGGCTTGGTTGGTCATATGTTGGATCAAGTAGAAGATAAAAGGGATATATATAGGGTATTAGGCTTATCAAAATTAGCAGTAGTTCATCTATCTTCCCAGTTGTGCAAGTGTGCTTAGCATTTGATTCTCTTTGAGCTTTGGAGAAAATAAGAAATGGCAGTTCCTGTGATTGATATAAAGAACATTGATGGAGGAGACAGGAAGGCCATTATGGCTAAAATAGTAGAGGCTTGTGCGAATCCTGGATTCTTTCAGGTACATATCTGGTTGTATTAGCAAGAGAAAACATGATCACTTGTTAATTGAGTATTCTAACTAATAATTTCATAATTTTGAAAATTGTGAATTAGATTGATTGATAAACTCTTCAATAATAGCACATATCAGAGGAGGTGGTTCGGTTCTTTGGTGGCATTTCATCTTTTGTTGTATTGTTTCCTTGTATGGGGCATTATGGTTTGACTTTAGGTTATGATTTTCGGTGTTTCTTGTCATTCTAGATCGTTGTTGGTTGTTTTTCTCATTACATGGGTTTGGCCCTTCAAATTCATAGCTCTGATCAGAAGTATTTATGATATTAAAATACAGCATAGATCATAGTTTTACTGATATCCTTTTGTAGCTTGACTGCTTCTTTTGTTGCAAATTTGCGTGATTGATAAAGAGTAAATTTGAGGATTTTTGATTTTGGTAAATTTATATGGCCATTCAACATAATTCAATTGTTAAAGTCTTATTTTTAGTTTATAATTATTTTTTAATCAATTATAAATATATATTTTTAATGATTGTCTATTTACGTATTGTCGATGCAACAATCTGGATGTGCATTTGATTGATCTTATTTGAATCTCAATGAATTAATAAACAAGTTCCAATGTATATCCTCACTGATAAATAGACATTGTGACCTATCTAATATTCATCAATAATGTTAATGTGATCTGAACATTTGAATATGGAAAGTTGCCCATCTCAATATTATTTCCAATATAACTATTTCATTTGATTTTCTTATATACTATGCATTGCAAACTTTCATTGTATGGTAAACTCTTCTATAACATAGATGAAAATGAAGTGTTTTGCTTTTAAATGTTCAGTTTATAAACCATGGGATTGACCATGGTCTGATGGACCGCGTGAAGGAGGTGTGCTCACAGCAATATAAGATTAACAGAGAGCAAAACTTCAACAATTCTTCAGCAGTAAGAGCTCTTAAAAAAGCCATCGAAGGTGAAACAAAAGAAAACAATGTTGCAAAGATTGAGAATATAGATTGGGAGGATGTTTTTCAGGTGCACGAAATGAAGGACACAAATTCCTGGCCCTCAGACCCCAAAAATTTCAAGTACGTACAAGTTCGGTTAATACTCATTGATCCACTATACATCATTTTATTTAGTCTTTGTAAGTTTTGTATGATGAGCAAAAATAATTTCATTATTTACAAGATAGAACCCTTCTATTAATCTGCCTCTCACAAGTACACAACTTCAAGAATCCTTTTCAAATTGGAAGATTGTTTTGAAATGTTACTTGTATGGAAGTGAACATGGTCATAAAACTGCTTAAAACTTTTCAATCTTGTTTGACTCAAGTCATTTCAGAATTTCTAACACAATAATGTGTGCATTGTATGTAGGGAGACAATTGAGGAGTTTCGTAGCCAGATATTTGCAGTCACAGAGAAATTGTTGGAAATAATAAGTGAAAATTTGGGGTTGGAAAAAGGATATATTAAGAGGGTATTTGCAGGGGGTGAGAAGCCATTCTTTGGTACCAAGGTGAGCCACTATCCTCCATGCCCTAGGCCCGACCTCATAAGGGGTATCCGTGCTCATACAGATGCAGGTGGTCTCGTTCTTTTGTACCAAGATGATGAGGTGCCTGGCCTTCAAGTGCTCTCTAATGGTAATTGGGTTGATGTGCAACCTCTACATTACTCAATAGTTGTCAACATAGGTGATCAATTAGAAGTAGTGAGCAATGGAAGATATAAGAGTGCATGGCATCAAATTCTTCCAACAAAAGATGGAAACCGGTTATCAGTGGCATCCTTTTATAATCCATCATATAATGCACTGGTGAGCCCTGCACCTCAACTCACCACTCAACTGAATGGCAACACAACTCATGAATTATTTGCTTATCCAAAGTACCTATTTGGTGACTATATGAATGTTTATGTTGAGAGAAAATATGAAGATAAAGAGCCACGCTTTGAAGCAATGGGAAAGGTGAACGGACGAGTTGCTTGAGAGGAGTATGTTCTATAGAACATTAGTCAATAAATTGACCATGTGTGGTCTTAACATAATCTAGAGCATGTGGTATCTAGAGATAGTATTGAGCAACTTTCTGATTTGATAGGTCAATAGGTTTTTACGGTAAAGTTTCTGAGTGGCAGTTGGGAAAGTAATATAAGGATGGAAAATATAGAAGATAACATTGAAGACATTCAAATGATGAATGTATATTTGTTTTTTTGTTTTTTTTCACTCTTTGAAATCAATGTATATTTTAATTATTATTTTATATGTTTTTTACATTTACTTAATTTGTATTTAAGTTTACAATTAATGTTTTTAAATTAAACAATTTGATATAATAAAAGGTATATGACGCATGTGTTAAGCTAGCTTATATGTCTAATGAAAGATAATGGATTTGTAATGTGATTCAAGTGTTTAAACTTTTTATCTTGATTTCACATCATACAATTTAGCTCTTTATCCTTATTTTCATGACTTAATTTATGTGTATTAAATTTTCTTAAATAATTAAATTAAAAATATTTAATATGTAATTAAGTTTAGTAAGATTAAATAAGTTAAAAATAGATATTAATTTGGTCAAGTGGTTGTAGTTCCTTTTGATCTTATTAAAATTAGGGTAGGTTGGATTGAAATGACCTATTTACCAACTCTTGAACTCAACTAATAGAGAATGATATAGTATTTGCTAATACAATTATTTATATATGATAAATGTTTATCTCATTTTTCAATTCTCTTGTTCTTGTGTTTAAATATTGTAAAAATAAATATAGAAATGGGATAGTGATTTCCATGGAAGAAGGGAATGCATAGAAATGCTAATGGGAAGAAATAGAGTTGGACTCAAATCATTGATTGGTTTGATTATCTTTTGTAGGGGTTCCTTTTTAAGACTCTACAATAATCATATCTAGGTAAGAGTGCTTGATAAATTAACTCTAACACTAAACCTCTACAATCCAACTACTTTGAACACATGATAATTTTAGTGACAACATGAACAAAATCTTCATACCATTATTTCACACATGTAATATAGAAGTGACCGTTTTTAATTATTAGGGTAGATCATGAAAAATTTGTAACATTATATGACAATATTTGCAAATGTTCTACAAGTAATGTTAACATATGATGAACATATCATAATCATTGACAACAAACAATCTTCCTTTGGTTATGGAGACACACAACTTAGAACTATAGACTTGATATTGATGATAGCCACTTTTGGATACACACCCATGAGGAGAAGTTGATTTAGAAGGAACCGAAGCTAAATACTAGGGGCATTCTTGTAATGATATAAAATCTCTTGAGATTATGAAATTTCAAGTGTAACCTTTCTACCTTGCACCTAAATTTGGAGAGGCACTTTAGAGAAATTCATACATTTAGAATACAATGAAAATAATTATTCAACAAAAGTCATTAAATTAAGTTTCATTTTTATCTTTTCATACGATAATAAGAATCTCCAACCTGAAAGTGTACCATATGTAACTAAACTTGTGAGTAAGGAAAATAAATCGCCTAGTAACATGCCAACAAAACGAATTGGGCCTGAAGGGGTAAAAAAAATAATGGATTCAGTTCTGGGCTTCTTAAGCATAGGGCCATATCAAGAAGAGGTATTTGAGAAACTTGATGTGGCTTAAAAAGGAGATAGTAGGAGTGATAATGCCCATGTGAGTGAGATAGCTACATGAAAGGTAGCCCTAGATACAAAATGCACTAATTAATGTGAGCATCCCATGTTCGTTGAACTCTTTTTTTCATGAACCACAAATGGCATATGATTTCCAATGGGAATTAAGTGAATCCATTATAAAAAAAAATGAGGTTAAAGCCAATAGTAATCCTTAGCAATTTTATAAATCTAAACAGGAGTGTTTGAATAAAATTCCTAGTCATTCTAATACGGTTTGACACAACTCACTCTCATTTTGTACAAGAATGAGGGGTAGTCAAGCCGAGAGGCAACTAATGGGTCTCATGATCATGGTTAGGTAAATATAAATTCTCTTTGAAGTCTACCCAAGAGTGGAAATTATTTATGACTAGATGGATAAAATTTGACAAAGATTTGATGCATCTTTTAAAGTATTATAAGGCCCTAGTCAATGATGTGAGAGTCATATGCCTCCCTTAAGTGCTAAATAAGCAATGTAGTTAAACTGGACATTAATTAATGATAGTTCATTGTGAAAATAATCTCCATCTAAATGAAGATAGGATTTACAAGATTCGTATGCTCTAGAAAAATTATTTATGATAAAAGTACCTTAGATTTGGACTGATTATTTCATGATAAGAAGAATGATAATTCCTAGATGTCTTTCTATACTAGGCATTCCTAAGGGGATCCAAAGAAATATAATTGAGAACTGGGGTTTTCTATGCTTTAATACTAGTGATAGCCTTGAATATCCATTTAGTGCAAAGGTCATACCCTATGCATGGATAGACATTAATTCCAATCCACCAAACTCTTAAGGCAAGTGCTAGAATTCCCAAGTCATGTGATGAAAAATATGATGGCCTTCACTAGAAGCCTAATGAAAATCAGTGAGGATTTTTTCCACCTTCAAATAGTACCCGTTATAGTGAACCTAATATGAGGATTAGTAAACATGTCATGTACCCATAATTTTAGAGAAATCTTGAAACATACAACTAGAGAGAGGCATCATGATATAATATTGAATATTTTTAACACTCCTCAACTAATAGATAGAGTCATAGGTTAGATGGATATGCATGAATCAAAAATAAAATGCACAAAAGCATGAAATTTTATCCATGATCTTTGCATTTTGACTTGAACAGGGCCAACTATGTAAATTTGGGTAAAAAATACTACCTATAGTGTTCAGAGAGTCTCATGTTGTTGAATTCTAGATGCAGATACTTGATAAACATATAAAGATACTTGAGACCCTAGTTGATGTTCTCCAATTCTTCATGAAGAGTGATAAATGAGTCATTGGAAAAGTGACTATTAAAGATCTATTAGTTTGTATTAGGTGAATAAATCCCCTTCAAACAATATTTTTAAATAGCTTTCACAAGGGGAAATCATAAGTTTCTTTTGTCACTAAAATATAGAAAGCTAGGGTGAGTAGACATCCTTGTTTGTTGGAACAAAAAATTAGAAAAGAAATGGACTAATAAATAGAGATGTTAATATAGGATAAGGCATTAAAAAATAATATCTAAACTAATTAAAGAATGCAAGGCCCAAACCAAGGGCCTATATCATTACAAGACGGAAATGCCATTATAGGAGGTCATTGACTTTCAAAAATTTGATCTTGATGAAAATCTAGGGCTGTTGAAGTTTGATGAGCTCACTCAATGCTTTTTCAAATGACTATAATATTATCTAGGATATAAACAAAAGTATAATGAAACATATTTTTTCAATTCTAACAATAAGTTGTAATACTAAGTGTAGCTTGAGTGTTAAGTCTTTGGAATTGATTCTTTAGGAGACATTCAACATAGTGATAGGGGCCCAATTTTTGATATCTCTAGGATCTCTACCTTTAGATATGAATTTAATATTACATTTTTTTATTTGAAAAATTAATTTATTTAACAATGTAACATGCATGGCATATAGATAAAATATATGGATATCACTACCCATGTACTGCCAAAAATATTTATAAAAAATCAAAGGGAAACAATCCATGCTATTAGATTTTTCATTGGCCATAGAAAAAGTAGCTTTCTTATGGTCCTCTTGGGAAAGGAGTCAGTTGTAGAAACTATGTTGAGAATAGGATAGGAAACAAAATTCATTGCTACAAATAAAAATTCCTTTTAGATTATTATCATAGGCTGCAGAGATATGCTCATGGTGTTAAACAAAAGCATAGAGAATACCATAAAATTCATGAAGGATTGATAATCTTCATAGTATTTTTGATAGTGTAGTAGGTATGATGGGCCTCTAAGGCTTGAAAAGTCCCCTTTGAATCACTATATCTATTTGTTTTCTAGTGTAGTCTACCTTTGATTGGAGTGCCAAAAACAAAACAAGAATCTATAATTTTCATCTACTTTTGTGAATGAACAAGCCAAAGTTTGGCAATGATATCAAATGGGTTATCTTATATTGAGGGAATAGCCTAATTGAGCTCACATGATTGATAGTTTTGTATGAGTGATGATGAAAGAAACCATCTTGCACCCAAATATGTGGAGAAACCTAGCAGTATGAGTTATGGTGTAATATTCCACAACTTGATAGGAACTTGTGTCTTGAAGTAGATATGGATCAAGGATATAGAAATGATGGATATGCGTAGGCATGACTGTGTAAGAAGAAAAAAATCATGTTGAGGAAGAGTGGACCCTTCATAGGTTTGGGAGCTGCAAATTTACATCCAATGCAAATCCAAATATGGAAATGGTCAAAAAAGACAACACCAATCAACAATTCAATGGGTAAGGATTAAAAATTGGAAAAATTGAAGAAGCATTGCACTTGAATCATGCCACAATCACATATTTCTAAAAAACTATCTAGCTTGGCCCATAATTCGGTCCATGCATATCATCATTATTGATCTGGTCAATATCTAGTGTTAGGATTGAAAGGATCTAATTTATTATTCATAAAGAATCAAGTCTTATTTTCGTTAGTTTTCCAATGCATAGGAAAAGTTTACATTTATTGAGGATGAATTAGTTAGATCAGAATTCCCCACATGTAACTCAAGTGGTGGCTAATATTGATTCAAATATCCAATGCCAAATATAAGATCTTTCAAATCCATAATTGGAGGCATAAACATTAATTACTTTAGAAAAATGATTACGCAAGTGTAAAAGGAGCCCAAAAACTCTATTAGTGGGATGAAATCCATGATAAAAAAAAGCTAAAGCTACATAGGTAAGAAAAGATGATAACTCTACTATAAACACCTCCATGGCTTCAATATAGAACAAAAATGAAAGTTGAAATTCCATGACATGTAGTTGAGAACAAAAATCCAAAAAAATGACCTTACGAAGGATTTAAGAATATATAAATCACTAAAATGAAATCACTTGTCAAAACAAAATTCCAAGGGAGGTTTGTGAGAGCCCCCACATTCTAAGAAAACTAGTTCATTAAAAATAAAAAAAGGCATTTCCTCGCTATCTATCCCATAAAGGATAAAATAAATATTTCAAACTAAAGTGTATTGAGAAACAAAGCTACCAATTTGAGCATTAGTTTGTACTAGTTGTCTATATTGAGGGATAAATTTTTCATCCTCCAACCAGCACAAAGGCTATGAGATCTTCTTTTATCTACCAAAGGGGTGAGGTGTGATGAACATTACTAGCATGGTGTTAGGAAGTAATCACACCATGCTTTATGTAGTAGAAATCGTCATCACGAATCCTTGAGGGTCAACAAACTTTAAAAACTAAAGAATTGAGACTCCTTTCCTAGAATATTTGGAAGCCACTTTAGGGGAATTGGAAATATTAGTTTTGTAGTTTACCATGACAGAATAGCCAACCTCATCCTTGAGAGGGGTCAATAATCTCATAAGAGTTTTTGAAGCAAGTTTAGGGCACTAAGTGATGAGCAAAAAGTAACCAATCTTGTATTTGAATGCCTTGCTTTGATAGCAAGTATTTTCAAGATTACTGTACTTGATTCTTTGGCAGTAGCAAGACTCAAAATTAGAATATGTACATTATCCTTGAGGTCCTTGAAGAGGTCAAATTCAACACAAACTCAATGATTAGGGAAATATGAGAAAATTTTATCAAGATCAATACACAGAAAAATACCAATTGATGCCACTAATTAGGACAACAAGTTATAATAGGCATAGGTAAGCCCACGAGTTCAACCTAGACTAGGAAATGAAGATACTTTACCATCCACAACAAAAATTCATGCGTTCCAGGTTGAAAATGAGCAAGGAACATAAAGAAAATCAAAGATCCTAGATGAGAGTGGCTTGGGCATGATTGGCTATCGAAAAATTAAAATGAAAAATTCTTTAGAAAGACTTTGCATGGTAGCTAGTTGAATCCCATGTGGGGTCCAAGATTTGACCACCCATTCATGATGAACACTTCGAGGGGTAGCCCTTCCCACAAATTAACCCACAAGGATGAAAATTTGAATCCATTTGTATGCTTCTTTATATTTTGATGAATTTTGTGCTGATTGTGAAGCCATGGGATGATAGTGTAAAACTTTCTACTCTACTGACTGAAAGTTGAAGACATAAATGAGCAGAAAAGGAAAGGCCCTAAAACGTAGCCAATTTGCAAATGTCACAATAAATGCAAGTAAAAACCCTAGCAGAGCTCAATTTCCACTCTCACAATGTTATTAGGAATACATTTACATTCTTACAAGCAATGAAAATTATATAATCAAGATTCATAGTCAAACATAAAATCTTTTATTTATGTTTTTGATTTTTTCATTCGTGTTTCTTGTCTCATTCTTTTTTACATTATAGATATTACTTTTGTTCTTCCAACAATATCAAATAAAAACAATTATATCTTCTTTGATTATTATATTTATCAAAGCTCAAATTTTCTACAACACTAAATATAATATATCATTGAAAATGTGTCCAAGACAAATTTGACATACTTGATAATCTTTAGTCCTTCCCTCTAAAGTAAAATAAAAAATAAAAATAAAAAAGCAAACATTTGTACAACTAAAATTCATACTCCCGAAGCCAACAAATTAGAAAAAGACCTAAATTATTAGAATATTTCTCAACCTAAAGAAATCAACAATATTTTTTGTCAAATAAACTAGGCATGAATGTTGAAGACTTCTTTTCCTAGGATCCCACTATTCCATTCTGGTTACCTGCAAGTCAACAAAAGCTGTAAAGTGAAAGAGAGCGTACGAGTACAATTGGATTTAGGGAAGAGGACAAAACTTTAATGGGGATCCGCAAGCAATTCACAACATTCTTTTGACAAATCACATTTCTGCAACAAATTTAGTATCAAGCGAGTAATTTTAAATGAGGCTTTCTCTCTTTAATCATAAAAGTTCTTTCAAATACATTAAAAAAAAGCAGCTTTAAAGAGAGCACTTAATCCTAATACTCCTTTTTATACATTAAAAAAACCTTGGATTCATTGTTATTTAGGATTGATTTTATAGAAAGAGCCTAGATTCATTAGCATTAAGGGCTTGGTCTTATCAGTAGGTAAATGTGGCTGGCCATTACACATGCATATATGATTTTGTTGTACATTTTATTCTAGGTGCTTTACCCATTTCAAACTTTATCATTTTGAAGGGTATTTGCTAAGGTGAACAGAGGAAATCATAAAGTACTGCCTACCATTCCTAATTCTTAATTCTGCTTTATTCTAGCTTTTTCTTATGGATTTTTGTCAATACGGCCAAGTGATAATTACTTTCAAATCCACTAAGTAATTGCAGAGTTGGATAGCACTAAGTTGCAATCAATTAGTCTATTTTCTGTTCCTATGGTAGACAATTATGTTTCCATTATAGCAGAGGCTAGAAATTCCTGTTGTAAAAGTCAACAAAAGTGCAATTATTTCACACATTATGTTTCATTGAACTTGTTTGTTTCTTTCCACTACAATTGTTATAGAAGTGCTATTGTGACATGGAGCCATTGTTTCTTTATAAATAGGGTGTATATATTTGCACCATATATGACTTGTGGTGAAGTCTGAGTTTCTTCTAGTTTTTCTCTGTGAAGAAATCTGTTAAATTTTCATTTTTTATAGATAAAGATGGCAGTTCCAGTCATTGACATGGGTAATCTGAATGCAAAAGATAGAGAAAGCGTCAAGGTTCAAATAGCAAAGGCATGTGAGGAATATGGGTTTTTTCAGGTGGGCATCCATGTTGTTCTCATATTTTGTTATATATTCTTATGATAAAATGTTTTCTGAAATGAAATAATATTAAATACATTAATTGTATGTTATCATATTCCATAATCTATTATCAAAACAACGTGTTAGTCTAACGGAAAAAAAATGATTGTTCTATGAACTAATATCTATTCTGATTTCAGCTTATAAATCACGGTATACCACATAGACTCTTGGACCGGGTTAAGCATGTCTGCTCTGTGAACTATAAGCAGGAGAGAGAGGAGAAGTTCATGAATGAGTCTCTGCCTGTAATGATGTTGGAAAATGCTTTGAAGGAAGCATCAGCTGATAATAACCCTGAGGAACCTAAGAAGATAGATAATGTGGACTGGGAAGATTGTTTTGTAATTCAATACAACCATGAAGAATTTGAATGGCCATCACAACCTTCTGATTTCAAGTGAGTTGTTTAAACCATGAGCTGCAGTTATACTATATTTATCATGGAAAATGTAAAGAACAGCTATACTATATTTATCATGGAAAATGTCAAGAATAACTGAAACAAATTAGTTGCAGTTATATAATGTTTCTGCATGTGTTGTGCATTTGTTATGTTGTGGGTGATAGAGTTTTCTTCTTTTGTTTTCATCATTCAAGTCATTTTCAACATTTCTTTTTGGGGTTTGCACTTCATTATTAGGTAGGTTTGGAATTTTTGAAGAAAAAATTTAGGCCTGCTGTAGGTGATGATTACTGATCAATTTTCAAAAGTTCCTTTGTTTACATCATTTTCAGTTGTGCTGTTCAACCTTAGTTTAATTAATACTTTATTTGGAACATTAGGAAAATAGATGGTGGGTTCCCTTACTTTAAGGTTTGCCAATTATGGTAAGAATATATAATTTGGAAGAGTTTTTGAGGGGAAAAAATTCAGTATTTAAAGGTTTGGCATTCTGAATGAGGAAGTTTGTAGTCTTAATAAATTTCATATAATGGATGTATCAATTTCTAAACTATAAAATAGATCATTTTTAATTTTTAATATTATATATGAAAAGTATTTGTAAAGTATATATGTAATATTAAATGACGTAGAAAAAAAACAGAATTATATATTTATATTTCAAATTGTAAAGTATGCTAAACTTTTTATGGTCTCATTAATATTCTTTATGACATGGTAGTCTTATGTTAGTAAAAGTCATGTATAGACCCAAACACCCATAGATTCATATGTATACTATAAAAAGTCATTTCTATTTTTAAATGGTGAGTCGTTCCTGCTTTTATTATTTCAGTTAATCATACCATGATATATTCTTTTTTAAGTAATTTTAGATAAAGGGTAAAGATAAGGTTTGAAATAAGTTCAAACTGATGTTCAAAGAAAAAAATTCTAAAAGCATAATAATGATGTCCAATCAACATCAAGAAAGTAAGTACAAGGAGCACTAGCTTAAAGTTGTCACCCAAAAACTACGGGATAAAAAATGACAACAAAATGATAAATATAATTGAATATAATGCCTTGCACTATAAAACACATCTAAATTTAAAAGACGAAACTAAAATTATGTTTAGAAATATATTTGATTTTACTTCATTCACTTCAACACTTCAATATAATAACTACACTGATATTAAAATAGATCTTTTATCATATGAATTTATATTTTTATTCAATTTATTATCATATATATGGAGACCCTTCAAAAGGGTCCTATCTAAAAAAATATGGGTGCAGGGAAACAATGGAAGAGTTTAGAAAGGAGGTAACTAGGTTGGCAGAGACATTGCTAGAAATAATCAGTGAGAATCTGGGACAAGAGAAAGACTATATTAAAAAGGTCTTTGGAGGTCCTAAAGGCCAGGCTTTCTTTGGTACTAAAATCAGCCATTTTCCACCATGTCCAAGGCCAGACCTCTTCATGGGCCTACGTTCACACACAGATGCAGGTGGCCTCATTCTTCTCTTTCAAGATGACCAGGTAGGAGGCCTTCAAATCCTTAATAATGACAAATGGATTGATGTACAACCCATGAATAATTCAATAGTCATAGATGTGGGCGATCAATTGGAAGCCATTAGCAATGGGAAATACAAGAGTGCATGGCATCAGGTGTTGGTTACAGAGAAGGGTAATAGAAGATCTGTGGCTTCCTTTTACAATCCATCATATGATGCAATTATATCTCCTATTGAACAGGAGCCAAAGACCGTTGAGAGCAATGCAAATGGATGTGATTCGCCTCTTTATCCAAGGTTTGTATATGGTGATTATATGAATATCTATGCCAAACAGAAATATCTCCCCAAAGAGCCACGCTTCGAAGCCATGAAGACCATATTCTGAGATAACATGCTGAATCATGGATGAAAACAATTCAAGTCTCTTCTAGAATATATACTATAGATATAAGAACATTTACCATGCTATACATGTAGAGGCGTCTCTTAGCATATGGACTGTATATATTCTTGAAGCATGAGGTAAATAGTCAGTCCTCATCTTCATATATCATTCTTACTTGTTTCTCTATTTGAAGATATAATAGGGCCAGACATAGATGCAATTATTGTGGGTTATCTGAAAAAAACAAAAGTATTACTTGTTCTTCAATTTGAGGCTATGGTAATATAATGCTGAAATTATTATGGATTATATGAGAATAAATAGCACTTTTATACTGTTTTTCAATTGGGGAAGATAATGATATCAGATATGATGACATTGTTAAAGACTCTAGGATATAACATACTATTTTGAAATTTTTGTGGACTATATGAGAACTTAAGTGCGAATATGTCACTGTGCCACTTTTTGTTTTTTAATCTTTTTAGCAGCATTTTGTAAATAGGGCATCGGGTCCCTTCAACGTCTGTTCAAATCTTTATAAAAAATAATATGATGTCTACATATGAATTCTTAAATATGAATTCTTATATAGACCAAATTGATATTAAATAGAAGAATTTTGGTGGACATTTTCTTAAATGCTTTAAATTGAACATAGATTTTAAGTAGTCAATTAAAATTTCAAATAGAGATGGATCAAAGTTATAAAAATGTATTGATAAAGTGAATTTGTTATAAAATTCATTTTTGGTTTTATGTTTTTGATTATGTTAAGTAGGGAAGGGCTCCAACCCCTTATTGATTTTTGTCAAAAACACATTGAAAAAGTTAAAGAATCCAAGAGCAAACCTACAAATAGAACCAATAAATGATATTACATAGAAGAATTTTGGTGGCCATTTTCTTAAATGCTTTAAATTGAACATAGATTTTAAGTAGTCAATTAAAATTTCAACTAGAGAAGGGTCAAAGTTATAAAAATGTATTGATAAAGTGAATTTGTTATTAAATTCATTCTTGGTTTTATGTTTTTGATTATAATAAGTAGGGAAGGGCTCCAACCGCTTGTTGATTTATGTCAAAAATACATTGAAAAAGTTAAAGAATCTAAGAGCAAACCCACCTATACAACTAATAAAGAGTTTATAAACATTACATAAAACAATTAATAAGATTAATGTTCAAAAGTAGCATCCTAAGAACAACACGCAACAAAAGACAACACTGAGTAAAAATCAAAGGGACATTAAGAAATATAGCCCCAACCTTTATGGGTTTGCTCTAGCTTAGTTTCTCTATTTTTACAACTGCAAGAGATTATCCTTAGTTTTATATTTATGTAATGGTAAAATTTGAATATTTGTATTATTTTTATTGGATTTTGTGTTTATGTAGATCTTTTCGTCATATATTTTAAAAATTGAAAATAATTATTTTTTAAATGTCGTGCCCATGCTTAGCTTTAGTTCACCACTTACATATACTGATATACAATTATTCATGCTTAATGCATACAACTATTTTATATTTTTTGTACAAATAAATCTAATTATTTTTATGTCCCAAATCGATTCTATGGATACATGATCAAGCCTACCACTGTGGATTTGACCTTGAACTTTCAATTTTCAAATTCACGTTTTGGTTGATTATGTCTTATGCTTCTCTTTTATTGAGTTGATTAAAATCATTTGCATACATTATTGGCATTTACTTCTATTTAAAGGAATTGCACTCATTTGAGCATGCTAGTAATATCTGTACTAAAGTACTACAAAACAATATTCTTTTCATTGCATCATTGTAGCTAATTTACATACTTGAAGTTTACTTTACCCAATATTTTAATAAGTTATTTTGATGTCTACTCAGGGGATCATCTCTCATAGAAATATTTACATAGCTATCAACAATTATTTTTAAGTGCCACATTTCCTTATATTACATGAAAATGTATAGAAAATATAAACAACCTATTGTACATGAAGAAAAGGGGAGAAAATGCAAAGCAGTTGATTACTCCTTTTTTTCAAATTGCACACTTAGAAGGAAGATGTCCCAATAGGCTCAAATAGGGACCTAAGCACTGAATGTGGTAGTGGTCCTTTGCTAGATATGTAATTTCAAAATGGAAAAGAGGAAAAATGCAATGTAGATGACAAAATAGACGAATAGAGATGAAACTAGAAATAAAAGTCTGATAACTAATTACTAGAAATTGGGAATGAGATTAATCAAGGTCCAAACTTCTATAGTATATTTTTATTTCAATCTCAGCTAAAAGTTGTAAGGTTCAGAACGTTTCAAATTTTTTGTTCCAGGAACTTTTGTCTGAAATTTTTAGGGGTCCTCTGACTATTTTCGATTTGCCTGAAAAAGTTTTGAAAACTCTATAACATGTTCCTACGTAGAGAAAATTGGGGAAAAGGTTGGGTAAAAGGGGTTTTCCTTGGTCAAACCCATGTTTAGGAATCAACCTTGAAAATAAAAGGAAATTGTATAAAGTAAAGTATGTTAAAAGGTAAATTATTGATTCACCTTGCATAAACCCTCATGGATGGATGTATAAATCACTCATACCCATAAACATGTTTAAATGTGCTTGAAAACAAATATTTGACCTTGGAATATATAATAGGAATCAAGGACGCCCTCACAAATGCATGGATCTATGAATGTCACTCCTAGATATTTAATGTAGATATGCTTGATAATCACTTGCAATGAAGGAGAGATGAATAAAGATGGAAGGAAGGATCATCTTTATTGATTGAGAATTCCCCTATTTAGCCATCATGGGAGAGAGAATCACTTCAATGGATTGTATTTCCTTGGAAATGACTTTAATAAATTGGAGAAACTAGATCTGACTATGCGTGCCTTCAAATCTTCAATCTAATTTCTTGAATATTTTTTAAAAACTTGATTGCACTTGATAGATTGAGTGTAATTATGATATATAAAATAATGATAGATAAGATGTTTATATACTTCATTCATCATCTTAGGATTCAAAAATATGTTATTGATTAAGGTAAAAGCAGGTTTTGAAGGGAACCCTGAAACCCTTTAACAAAGCAAAGAGAGGACAGGCAAAAAAGCCCAAAGAGCAACAGACTGTCCCCAAGAAAGGGGAACAATCAACAGAGGTTCAAAACCCAGATTTGGCAACAATTACATAGAGAACAAAAAACACAAGAACTGCTGGAAAGAAAACAGAGAAAAAGACCACCAGCACCAAAGTCAAAGCACAGATTTTAGAAAGCTTTCAGAATCCACCAGCTGAGTCTTCATTGTCATCACGTTCTCTCTCAGCTTCAGGAGATCCGGATCCTCATTCTTCTGCATATTGGATCTAGTGCGAGTTCCAGGTCCCGAACGCTGGGAAGAACTAGGGTGATCAGCATTGTCTTTATTACTTTCCAGCCAATTGCTCAGAGAAATCAGATTCTCAAGAGTAGCCTTCATTCCAGTGTTTACCATCGTGAGCAAGTGTTTCAACATTAGGCTGATTCAAAAATATGTTAGGCTGACCATGGGATCTAATTTCTCATTAACACCTCGACATACGGCTCTAGACCAAATTTGGGTAAAAAGGTGCAAGAACAAAATGTTTCAAATGTTTTATACCAAGCAGAATTAACCCAAATTTGAACATGGTGTTAGGATGGTGGAAAAAATTTGGTGAAAGAAGAATCAAGTTGTGAGGATCAAGCATAAGAGAAATCAGATCTTGAAATCATCAAAAATTGGTGTAATAGAGCATTCAGTTATGGGTGCTAACATTTTAGGATGTTAATTTAGCCCCCACTTTAGTAGAATTATGAGAAAAAATTATGCTCATGTGGTAATGTAGATCAATGCATAAGAAAATTGTTATCAAATTTCAAGGAGACAAAAAAACATCAATCCCCGAGGGACTTTAGTCCTCATCAAATTCAAAACTAAGATAAAATAGGTGTCATGTTAGAACTATGGCAGTGTACAACTAAGAGGGCATGGGGGGTGAACCTGGTGTCCCAAAACTTAAACTTAATAACCCTTATTTTCAATTTAATAAATTAATAATGTATGTAGAGATCAAAAACACATCTACAAAACAAAACACCAATATTTTTTATGAGGAAACCATGTTAGGGGAAAAACCTCAGTGGGGATGAAACCCACAATATGAACTATACCTTGTTAGAAGTATAACACATACTACAAATGGGAATGCAAATGAATTCAGGCACACTACCAAGAATGGATGTAGGGTCACTAATCATTTACAAAAGGGATACAACCCTGAGGAAGGCTCACTACCTTAAAACATCACTACAATGATTAATCTTAAGTTTTTGAGTTGTCAAATGGCATCTACCCTCTACCTAGGCCAGTTCCAATGAAGTAAAATTTAGATCTTTGTCACAATATTCTTTGCATCTTATATATGAATGATTTCACCTTTAATAGATCTATCACTTTTTCTCCAAGAAATCACACACATCTGCAATACAAAATATTGCCCTAAATATATGCAATTCATCAACCTTGAAAAATAAACAAGGTGAGCTCAACCCTAATTTTAAAATCAAATTCCTCATGCTAAAAACAATAAACCAGATCCATGTATAGTGGAAAAAACATATAATAGATCCTTATCATCAACCTTGAACTCATAAAATGACCACAAATCATGTCTCAAACTTCTGCAAAATGTGTTACTGATCAAGTTGGCCAAGAACATAAGAAAATCACCACCAACAGAAAAAAAATCCTTCAAATTTGATCACCAAATTCGATGTGGACCACCAACTTAGTAGACACACAATCCAAGAACATACATAGGAATCACGAGTAGCACGCAAACATTTGAAGCCACCAAAAGCATTGGATTAACTTACATCTCTCATGTCACGCCTCAAGAACATTGTTAGCATCCATAAATACATCTAAAAATTTCCTTTCAAACCTCTATACCATGAACCATTAGAATCGAGAAAACATATGAATGTCCCAATTAGATCGTATATGTCCACAACTCACAATATTACTATATAAATAAATACTAACCATGATACATCAGTACTGGAAATACTGGAAAATAGTCTAAGAACGAGTCACCATACCTCATCATGCAGACCTCCAATTAATCATGTGAACATCTTTAATAATGATAAGAGTCATATTTAGACTATATTCAACACCACTTTGATGTTTTTAAGCTCTTATCTTCACTTTTTAATGTCCACAGTTACCAGTGATCTTCACACTAAACATACTGCATCACCCACTTGCAAGAAGATATGTTGACATTTATTAATCATCCCTATATAGATATGTTGATATAATTCAAAACACATCCATATTCCAAACAATCTGCCCATTTGGAATTGATGGCAAGATATGATGTGAAAAAAGAGAAATCAACAATTCCTCCTTTGATCTCTAATCCCAAGAATTTTTCACATGACCTGTTCTCCTCCTTTGACATCAATGAAAAGGATATTAACATCACATCTTTTCAATTCTTCTTCTTCTCCCTCTAAGAACCATAAGGACCAACTGAATAAGTACAACTAACTACTCCCATAACTAGTGGCCTCCTCTCACCAATCCAGATCTAAAACATAAGACTTTGAATCCCACCAGACTAATGTATACCTCTGCATATCATTTCTGATTAGGACGTGAAATAACCCCTAACTTGCCTCTGAGATACTCAAATCTATCCTTAGTAAAAGGCTTTGTAAAAATATTAGCAACATGTTCCTTAGTAGGAACATATGCCAATCTCACCTCTTTCTCATTCATCTTCTCTCTCAAAAAATGGAACTTGATATATATGTGTTTTATCTTTTGGTGCTGCAGAAGACTCCTAGAAATATTGACAGTACTTTAATTATCATAGTGTATTACAATAGGTCCATCAAAGACAACTTTGATATCTTCTAAAATATTCTTCATCTAAAATACTCATCGACAATTTCCAGAAAAAATAATGTACTGTGTCTTTGAAGTAGGTAGGGAGATGGAGTAATGTTGTTTACTCATCAAAGAAACCAATCTTCTTCCCAAAACTAAAGTGCCACCACTTGTACTTTTCCTTTCACCAACATCCCCTGCCCAATCAATATCTGTATATGCACACAAGGTGAAGTCATCTCCTCTGGGATACTATATCCCAAAGTCCACTGTCCCTTTTAGATATCTTAATATCATCTTCACAACTACCCCATGAATTTTCTTGGGATCTACTTGAAATATTGACACAAGACACACAACATTAATGATATCCATCCTTTCATGATTAAAATAAAGTAGGCCACCAAACATCTACCTATATCTAGACTGATTTACTCTAGGAGACTCATCATCCTTTGTCAATTTTCATCTGGTTACCATAGGAGTACCAACCGGTTTTGAGACATCATACCCAAAATTATTCAATCATTCCTTCACATACTTAGCTTGAGATATAAAAATCCCATCCTCTGACTAAGTAATTTGCAATCCAAAAAAGAATTTCATTTCTATTATCAGGGACATGTCAAACTCACTTTGCATTTTCATTGCAAACTCTTTGCTCAACTTATCACTACCTCCAAAGATAATGTCATCAACAAACACTTCTAAAATAAAAATGTCCTCCTAATCTATCTTGAAATATAAACTACTATCAATAGTATCTTTGTTGAATCCAAGCTTCAAAATATATTTTTCCAGTCTAGATTACCAAACTCTAGGAGCATGCTTCAACACATATAATGCTTTCTTCAATTGACAAACCATGTCTGGTTGATCTTTCAACTGAAATCCATCTATTTGTTCTATGTATACTTCTTCCAACTCACCATTTAGAAATGTCAAATTGACATTCATTTGATAGACTTTGAAGTTGATATAAGAAACATTAGCAAGGAACAATCTTACTGCATCTAATCTTGTCAATAGGGTAGAAGTTTCATCATAGTCAATTCCTTCCATCTGAGAATATCCTTTTCAAACCAATGTTGCTTTGTCTCTGACAACTTATCCATCTTCATTCAATTTATTTTTGAAAATTCATTTGGTACAAATAACATTCTTGTCCTTATGTCTGGGAACAATAATTAATGTATTGTTCTTCCCAATCTTCAACAACTCAAGTCTTCCATGGCTTTAACCCAATGATCATCTTTGTAGGATTCACTCATATATTTGGGTTCAATCTTTTAGATTAAACACATATGATCTTCAAAAATCATTCTCTTAGTATGAACACATTTGTCCCTATCATTGTTAATCTGATCTTCATACTTTTGTGTTTCTTCTTCTTCACTTCTACTACTTCATCATCTACACTCACCAAAACACTTTGGACTTGGTTTTGAACTTAATGTTGTTCTCCCCAATTACCACTATCATTTAGATCATCAAAATTATATCGACAAGATTTTGATAGAATCTCAAAGCTTCCATCCGATTTGACATTAGCACTCTCCACTATTTTCTTCAACCTCTTATTGTAGCACCTATATGTCTTGTTTTTGGTAGAATATCCAATAAATATACCTTCATCACTTCTTTCATCAAATTTCTACATACCGTCGTCTCTCTTGATATATCATTTAATATAAGAAATTCTGAAATTTATGACTGTTGGTACATTTCCACGCCATAGATTATAAGGTTTCTTACTTGTATCTTCTTTTATTTGTACTTAGTTGAGAGTATAGACTACAGTGCTAACCCTTCTCTCCATAATATATACAAAACATTTCCTTCAATCATCATAGACCTTGTAGTTTCAAGAACAGGTCCATTCTTCCTCTCCACTACTCCATTCTACTGTGGAGTCCTTGGAGAAGATATATGTCTCTTTATTCCATACTTCTCCCAAAAAGAGTTTAACTCACCAGATGTAAATTCACCACCTCTGTCTATTCTCATAACTTTAGCTTCAATCTTATCTCAATCTCAATAATGATCTTAAAGATCTTAATATTCTCAAGGGATTCAGACTTATCTTTCAAGAAACTAACCCATACCGTCTTATAATATTAAAAAATGAGTAAAACAAAATACCTATCACCTTGTAAACTTCTTATCCTAGCAGTACCACATAGATCACTATAAACAAGATCTAATAATCCATTTAAATTTTCCATTTTAGCATGCAAAGTAACTTTTGTTTTCTTACCCAACCAACATTTTTTGCTAATAGTATTAGTAGGCTTCTTCATCCTAGGAAGATCTATAATAGAATGAGTATAACTTATTACCACAATGTTCTTAAATTTCACAAAACACAACCTTTTATCCCATAACCATATTTCATTTATTTGAGAAATCAAACAAATTTTTTGTCCACTACTTAAATTAAATATGTTACATTTTCTCTTTGATTGTATTGAAATCACTATCCTAGATCCATTAAAGATCTTACATTCGTTATTCTTTAAATGAAGGCCATAACCTTTTTCCACCAACTATCCAACACTAAGAAGATTATGTTTAAAAACTTCCACATACAATGAATCATCTATATTATTCTTTCCATCCAAAGAAATAGAACCTATACCTCTAATCATACCACCATTATTATCACCCCACTTCAGAATACCACCATCATACTTTTCATAGCTCATAAATTTTCTCTTATCACCAATCATATGATGAGAGCATCTGTTGTCTATTACCCAATCATCTTTTTCAACAACTTGAGAATATATGGATTTCTCGTCAAAAACACTAATAGTAGAAAAAATAGGCTCATAATCTTCTTATTCGATAAAAATGAACAAAATATCATCTTCACTCTTGTCAGGATCTTCAGATTCATCATTTTTTACTCCTTCATCAACAACATAGTAACACTTCTTTTGAAAACTAGGTTTGTTAGACCTAGGTTTACAAACTCTTTCCGAATATGTAGATGCAAAATTTCCTATCTTACTGCATGAAAAATATTTAAGAGTCATCTTTCCTATATACTTACCAGAACCCTTTAGCAATCTTTTGTCAATTAGTGCTTCCAATTCTTGAAGTTCATGCTCTTCTTGTTCAAGCTCTTTCATCTCTTTTTCATATCTTGACCATATTTTTGAGGAACCTTCTCCCAAATCATATATTTTCTTATCCCTTCAAGAAAAATTAGATTTGAATACTAATTCTACCTTGGACAATACACCTCAAAATCTACTTAGCTTAAAAGAAGTAAGATTACCAACAAACATGATCTGTCACTTTCTAAATCTCCTTACTAGCTGCAAATTTGTGTCTATTTGCAAAAGCAAAATATCTCAACACCTTAGAAATAATCTCATTTTCTTCCAAATTTCCTCTAGCACATATGATAGAAAACACCACCTCATTTAACCTAAGCATGAAAGAGGAAATATTCTCATTTTCACTAATCTTCAAGGCTTCATACTTTCCTTTTAAACTCTGCAACTTGGAAACCTTCACTTCTTTATCTCCTTCACACAAGGTCTACAACTTCTCCTAAATCTCATATCCATCTCATATTCCATGGAAATTTTCAATTTATCATCAATTAAGGCACTAAAAAAAGATTCCTCTTCCCTTCTATTTTCTTTGGCATCTATAATCTCATCTGGTGTAGTAGGATTTTCATGATTAAAATAGGTTGACTTGGTAATCTTCCAATAATCTTCATCAATTCATCTCAGATGAACTATCATGTGACTCTTCCATAAGATGTTGTTAGATGTATCAAATCTTTGACCTTTCTTGTTTTAAGCTTCCATCTTGGATTACCCTCAAGTGATTAAGCTTCCTCCATGGGACCAATCTCTAATACCAATTGTTAGAAATATGGGATTGAAGAACTGGGAGGGGGAGTGTGAATCAATTATACCAAAAATTAAACTTAGCAACCCTTATTTCTGATTTGATAAATTAATCATGTATGCAAAGATCAGAAACACATCCACAACACATAACACCAATATTTTTTATGAGTAAACCCTATTAGGGGAAAAACCTCAGTGGAGATGAAACCCACAATATGAACTATATCTTGTTAGAAGTATTACACATATAAAAAATGGGAATGCACATGAATTTAGGCACACTTCCTAGAGCTCATTGTTCAAATAAAAAAGAGGTACAACCTTGAGGAAATCTCACTGCCTTACATGATCACTACAATAATCAATCTAAAGTTTATGAACTGTATAATGACATCTATCCTATGTTTAGGTCATTTTTAATGAAGTACAGTTCATATCTCTACCATGTAATCTTCTCTACCTCCTACGGAAAAGTGATTTGGCCTTCAATAGAAATTTTACTTTCTCTCAAAGCAATCACACACATCCTCAATACAAAAAAATTATTCAAAATATATGCCATTCATCAACCTTGAAAAATAAACAAGGTCGGTTCAACCCTACTTTCAAAATTCAATTCCTCTTACCAAAACAAAAACTAGATCCGTTCATATCATCCAAAACATACAATAGTGTTGGAAACAATTGTTTAATTATGTATTGTCCTTGATGTTACACAAATGTCATATCAGTCATTAGACAGAGTCTACTGAGCTCAGAATGTTCAGCAAGGCAGTTAACCAAGTCTACCAAGCTCAGACGGTAAGAGAAGCTATTTACAGAGTCTACCAAGCGCTCCAGAATACTATACCGAGAAGTTAGTTACTACCGAGCTCAC
>MU225770.1:494728-513684 GCA_018584345.1 Thuja plicata
GGCGGTGGAAAATTGCCTATTTAAGGAAGGTCCGTGGTGTTTTCTAGGGCAGTTCTGGGTGGTTATTTGAGGCTTTGTCCTACAGATTATTGTAAGGGATGCCCATGTGGCTTTTGATATTGTAATTTTGAAGTTTGTAATTCCACATTTTTTGAGCCAATAAGAAGCCAATTTTCTATTCTTGCAAATTTCTGTTGTTTCTCTTTGTTTCTGTCGTGTACTTGTGGTATTAAGGGGAGTCCCCTTCATCAACCATCAGGTGATTTAATAATCTCTTTACGATCAAATGTATTGAAAAGATCAGGATCATGTTCAGATTTTGATTCAGATTGATCAATAAGGATCAAACATTGTTGTCTTTTTTACACTCAACGTCACTTTCAACAACATGGGTGGAAGAACAAGGTAAATACTGAGCAGAATCAATGGTATTGGTTGAATGTTAAGGAAAATGATTGTTATAAATTTTCAAGTTTTGGTTTGACGGTGCAATGCAATTGTTTCCTTGATGATTAAAAATCTCAATAGATATAGTTTTGGAATAAATGAGGTCTTGAATAACATATTTAAATAAAAACACTTGTTCGTATCATGGCCAGGTTGACGATGGTATTGATAAAATGCTTTTTGGTCAAAGAATTTAGGATAAGATTTTCATGTGTCAATTGGTCTAATGAGAGGAATTTGTAAAATATTGGCATTAATCAAATTCAACATCACCTTATGTAAAGATTCAAAAAGAGGTGTAAAATTACAAGAAGATCTAAAATATAAGACAAAGGAGCCACACATTTGGATATTTTTCTTACCTACTCGTCAACATTGTTTGATGAATTATTGAACTTGGTGAAGCCCTTAGGTTTTTGAAACTTCTAAAATAACTAAATATGACATCAACTTGAGCCATTGGAATGGTGCTCTCAAATTGACTCACTTGAAGCTGATAACTATGAAACATTGTAAACAATTGGGTAAAATAAGAGAATTCAAAAAGTAATATCTTATCTCTGATGTCATTTTATAAATTAGCAATTAAAATACCTTATTCATCAATATTAGGCACATGATCAGAAATATGAGCATGCAAATGCTTAAGTTTACAAATGAAATCAGACACTTTTCTTTAAAACCTTGTTTAGAATGTGTCGAATCAATCACAAAAATCTTAGGACCAATTTTGTTTTTAAACTATTGAAGGAAAATATTAGCAAGTTTTTAAAAGGAATCAATAGAATAAGGAGGCAAAGAACAATACCTTTGCAAGGATTTATCTTGAAATGTTCTAGTAAACATTTTATCCATGAACCTATTGCTAGAATGTGAAGTTAATTCTATTCATGGTGTTTTCATTAATAGTTTTCATTGATGTCAACATTGTTGAGGATGTCGAATGACTGAGAGGGGGGTGAATTAGTTATTCCCTCACATCTTTACAAAAATTTCTCTCTTTCATTTAATAGTTAAACAGTTCCTATAACAACTTAAGATTTTTTAGTTTAGCATATTGAAATCTTTAGAAAATATAAGCAAGAAATGTCCAGGAACACTAAAATAGAGAACACAAGTTTTTATGTGAAAACCCCAAGATTGGTAAAACCACAAAGAAATGAATTCTCATGAAAAGTAAAAACACCTATTAGGGTGACACCAAAAGGTTATTGGATAAAAAGTTTCATTAAAATAAATTCTCACTACAAGAAGACTTGTTGTTGATAAAGGTGCTCACGACCAATACAAGGGGTCATTGTTAATACACAAGGGCTCACTTCCATAAGATACGAGAAATGAATAGAATCCACCTCTAAGATCTATAGATTATTTTGCACAAACACAAATCTCCTTTGCGTAAATATGTAGTCACTTCACATCTACTCCAAAAATAAACCACACATACATTTACTTCTACATTTGTGTAAATATATCATTTTCTTATGTTCATCCCTTAATTATACAACACAATGAGATCCACCAGGTTGGCCACATAATTTAAAATATGTCACACCTACAACATTCATGTGATGAGAAGGAATTAAATAAGAAGCACCTATAACAATACAAAACACTACACAACACATTCTCCAAGGTACATTGTTCCAACAGTTATGATCAACATGTTATAGCACCAATGCTCGGACCAAAAATATATCCACATAGGATTGAGAAAATAATCTACCATAATGTAGATTCCAGAGACCAAGAGCCATCGATGAACATGCCAAGCACTTCAATTGATACATGAGATATTCCAACCAATATCTAAATCTGTCAGTACACAATAGTCAATACAATACTATGCCCATCATAGTAGCCAATACATTTAGAAGTTGAGATATGAGTATGTTGACATCAATGAAAACCATTAATGAAAAAACCATTTAAAGGCATAAAATTCACATTCTAATCATTCCCCCTTTTTTATTGATGGCAACATTCATCAATAACAAAGCATAAAACAAACAAATCAGGAAACTTATCGCCCTTTGATAACAATGACAAAGGACCAGGAAAAACTCCCCCTTGTGAAACACTTTTCTCCCCCCTAAGAGGAAACCTGCAAGAACACATCCATAAAGATATAGCTATGGAAAGTACTTGATCAATCCACACAATGGTGCAACTAGTGAACACCAGGAAGGGGAAAAAAGCCCAACTTCCCTCTAAGATACTTGAAAGTGCTTTTCTACAAATTTTTGGTGAATAAATTTTTAATCTGCTCCTTTGTGGGTATAGACTCCATCTTTACTATACCTTCTTCAACTTTTTCTCTAATGAAATTATATCTGATGTCAATAGTTTTTGTTTCACAATGTATTAATAGATTATTTGATATACTTATCGCACTAGTATTATCACCCATGATAGGAATTAGTCCTTCAAAAATAATTCATATATCATGCAATGTGTGTTTCATCCATAAAACCTCAGTGTAACATGAGGATGGTGCAATATATTATGATTCTGTAGTGGATAATGTTACAGAATCCTACTTCTTGCTTGACCGAGAAACTAACTGGGAGCCAAGAAAGAATGCTCCACCACTGGTACTTCTTCTATTATCCATACAACCTTCCCAATCTGCATCTATATATGTTGTCACTCAAAAATATGATTTTGTAGGTTACCATATCCCTAAATCTTCTATCCCTTTCAGGTATCAGAAAATCCTTTTTACTTACATATAACATGTGACTCTTTTCATTCTTGCTGAAATCTAGTTGTCAAACAAACTGCATACATAAGATCAGGTCTATTAGTAGTCAGGTATAACAAACCTCTAATCCTTGACCTATATAGACTTGCATCTTCAATTGGTGATTCATCTTCCTTAGTCATTTTAGTGTCGATAACGATAGGAGTACAAACATGGTTTGAATTTTTTTAACCAAATATATTTAGTAACTCTTTCACATAATTGGATTGAGAGATAAAATATGTTTTCTACTTGACTGACTTACAATCCAAGAAATAAAATTAATTCTCATATCTTTGACATTTAAAATTCCTTCTGCATTTCTTTTACACAATTCTTACACAAGTCATCTTTGCTTCCAAAGATGATATCATGAACATACATACCAACAACCAAAATCTTTTCTAAATTTATGTTGAAGTAGAGATTATTATTGGCCCATCATTTTTACAATCCTTAGTTGATCAAATACTTGTCTAGTTTACCATACCCAGTCTAGGTGCCTTCTTTGACCCATATAATGCCTTATTCAATCTGGAAATATCATCAAGATCCTCTTCTAATCTAAAACATTATATTTTTTCAATGTATACTTCTTTCTTTAGTTCTCCATTTAGGAATGTAGACTTTATGTCTATCTGATAAAATTTGAGTTCATTGAATGTTGCAAACACAAAGAAAATCCTAATAGCTTCCATCTAAGCAACACGAACATAAGTCTCCACAAAATCAATTCCTTCAATACATGAGTAACCTTTGTAGACCAATAATTCCTTTTTTCTTACAACCTTTCCATTCTCATCTAGCTTTTTTCGATACACCCATTTTGTACCTATCACATTTTTGTCTTTCGGTCTTAGTTCTTCCATCATAGAATTAATCCAACTCTGATCATTACAAGCCTTTGCTATAGAAATAGGTTCAACTTCAAAAAGTAAACACAAAAAAGCATGATCTTGTATTGCTTTACTTCTAGTAATGTAATACCTTTTTTCTTATCTCCACTAATCTGATTTGTTGAATGATTTTTCTCTACATACCTTTGTATCTTAGTGATGGATATTGTTATGGATATTGTTATCGATATTGGTTGCATGTCATCTTCCTCTTTCTTGTCTTCTTTTCTCTATTCTTTTGCATTATATTCATACTCAACATGCCTTTCAGGAACCTTCAGAAAATATTCATGAACCTTCACATTCACACATTCCACAATCTTTTTAAGTCTTTTATTGTAGCACCGATACACCTTACTTCTAGAAGAATAGCCCAAGAATATTTCTTCATCAATCTTCTATCAAATTTTCCAAAATTCTCTTCATATTTCTATATGTAACACTTGCTGCCAAAAATGTTGAAATACTTAATTTTTTATTCTCTTCCATGCCATAACTCATATTTGTTTTCTATGTCATAACTCATATGAATTATTTCCATACTTTATTCGATATAGAACTCTATTGAGTGTATATGAAGAAATATGAACTTCTTCTTTCCAGTAGATCTCTGGTAGATTTTCTTCTCTTATCATAGTTCTAGATATTTCTTAAATTGTTTGATTCATCATTTCCATAACACCATTCTATTGTAGTGTTCTTTTTTTTTGAAAAATATCTCTTAATACCATGTTTTTCATAGTAACTTTCAAATGCATTAAATGTAAATTCTCCACCTTTCTCAAATCTCAAACACTTAATGTTTCTACCGCATTCAATTTCAACTCTAGCCTTGAATATCTTGAATTTCTCAAATACTTCATATTTATTTGTAAGAAATGAAACCCATGTCATCCTAGAATAATCATCAATGAACATTATAAAATACCTTTCTCCTTGAAAAATTCTTTTTCTAGTCGAACAACAGATATTAGTGTGCACAATCTCGAGCACACTAGTAGATGAATGATCTTCTTCCTTGAATGATTATCTTCACTGCTGCCCTACCTGACAACTCTTGCAAATGATATTTTCCTATTTATGGATTCTAGTTAAATCTCTCATTGCACGAGATGAGCTTATCTTTGTCTGATTATTAAAATTAATATGATACATCCTTTGATGTCATATCCAACTATCATTGGCCTGAGACAACAATAAACTTCCTTCGGATGATCCCTCTAACTAGTACATATTCTTTAATATTCTCTTCCCTGTAGTAATCTGATATCCAAAATTCTTCCAAAATTTACATCGTTCATCCTTTAAAATAACATCATGTACATTCTCACACATCTGTCCAACAATCAACAGATTATGACATAAACATTTCACATAATAGACATTTTTTAGTATTATTCTTAGCGTCAAATGTAATAGATCCTTTACCAACAATATATGTTTCCTTATCGTCACCAAATATAAATACACCACCATCATACCTGCTAAGTGATACAAATCTACTTTTATCTCTTGTCATATGATGTGAGAAACCACTATCAAATAACCATTCATTGTTGTTTCTTCTAGCACGTAAAGCAGTTTGAATATTATCATCAGCCTTAGTACAAATGTTAGTGATATAAATTTCAGATTTCTCTTCTCCTTCAACATTAAATATGAAATCCTCAGTCTCAGATTCATTATTTGAGATACTAGCATCTTCATTGACATAGTAATCCTTTTTTATTTAATATTTTGAACTTAAGCCTAGGATCTTTGTCAGGACATCTAGTAGCCAAATGAAAAATCTTACCACACCTAAAGAATCTTAGGGGTAACATACCTTTGTACTTGACGATACCTTTCCTCAATATTCTTGCAAATCCAACCTAAAACTCTTCTACATCATCATCATTAGGTTCATATTTTGATTTTATAGCTTTTAATAACGTCTCTGATCTATTCTTATCTCTTCCAAACTTCCTTAGCTCAAATGTGATCTAGGTACCGAATAACTTTTCCTTAGTAAACATTTTTGGGTGATACACCTCTTCAATTGGTGAAATTTTGTCACTATAACTGTCAGATAATGTCATCAAAACCATCTCCATAAATTCTTCATTGGTAATAGTGCCTCATTGGTTCTTGAGTTCATTAAATGCATTCTTAACTCTCTAAAAATGGTTTTTGTTATCTTCTACATCTTCCATTCTCATGTTCTCATAATATATCTTAGCATTAAACTACATGGATAACTTGACTCTATCGTTTCCTTCATAAATTACCTTCACATTTTCCCAAACTTTAGAAGCTATCTTCATTGAAATAACCTTAGCCAATTCAGAATTTGATAAAGAACTAGTAACAACATACCATGCCTTTTCATTTTCCTCATATTCCTCAATTTCATTAGGTGTAGTCGATCCATTTTGTGGAGGAACATAATTTGACTATATATGCTTCCATGGCTTGTAACCAATCGATACTAAATATCATTTCATCTAAAATTTCCTTGAATTATAGTACAATCCATCGAACATAGGAATGTTCAATTTGTGTGTCATCGGATCTACCTTGAGAGGTTAAGCTCTTCACCGAAGAACCAAGCTTTGATACCAATTGTTGAACATGTCGAATAACTGAGAGGGGAGTGAATCGGTTATTCTCACACATCTTTACATAACTTTGTTTATGTGAGTTAATACTTAAATAGTTCCAATAAAAAGTTAATATTTTCCAGTTTAGCACATTAAACATCCACATAAAATATAAACATGAAATGCACATGAACACTAAAATAGAGAACACCATATTTTATTTGGAAACCACAAGATGGGTAAAACCACAGAGAAAATAATCTCATGAAATATAAAATGTTTGCTAGGGTGACACCTAAAGGTGAATGGATACAAATGCTCACTGATAGAAATGCTCACTGCAGGAAGGATTACTATCAGTCAGCTCATTGTTGATAAAGGGGCTCATTTCCAATACAAGGGCTCACTGTAGTACACAAGGGCTCAATGTCAGAAGAAATGAAAATGAATAGAATCCAACTCTAAGATCTACAGACTGTTCTACACAAACATATATCTCCATCGCATAAATTTTTAGTCACTTCATATATGCTCCACTAATAATCCACACATTGTTAGGATTAAGTAATATTGAGATGGGGTGAATTAGTATTACAACACTTTAAAAATAAACTTATCAATTTCTAACTTAACTAGATAATTTCTAAAATAAAAAGAACATAAACACAAAATACACAACTCATAACACCATGAATTTATTTTGGAGGAAACTCTGGCCAAGGGAAAACCCCGGTGAGGATGGTACCCACAAATATGCACTAAAATTATTTTGTCACTATTAGGAGACCTGTCCATGTTAGGAGATGGATATTACATTAGCATAGTTCCTTGTTAAAGGAATACAAAACCCTGTTAAAGGTAAACACTGAGCTCACTGCTCATAAAATCATATATATGTCTCTGTTACAATGCTTTATGAAAATTATCATAAACAAGCATATGTTATGCTTAGGTATTTAGATTTGTAGCTTGAATCACCATCTATTTGATTCTAACATCACAATTCATCTATTTATCCATTCACATATCTACCAGACTTCGCTTCTCAAAATCTCTTCATATATATACATTATTACATACCCAATTGGCTTCCGAATAAATCTCAAAATGGAACCAACACTTATACAAAGAGTAAATAAAAAGTTTATGATCATACACTACCAAAATATAGGTAATACACAATCCAAATCCAACATAGTATGTTTGGATTCCACGTCAGACTCCCTCAATCATTGCGACCATTCAACTGCTCTATCTTGCTGCATCACTACCTTCACTTGTATTCAAACATCTATAGATTTCATCTTTGAACTCCAAAAATCAAGAGACCTTAACTAAAGGTCTATCATACCAAAAAATAGCTTCCTCTAAGCTCACATATCTATATTCAACATATACAGTGTTCGCTGCCCAAAAATGTACTCCTTTACCCTGTAAACTGCTTTCTATACTTAGTCATTTTTGTAATCCTTAACTCCAAAACTGTGTTCCACTCTAAGTGATCATTCATAACTGACGTGCTTCCATAAATGAAAAACCTATCGTGATCTTGAATACTCCTTAATGAGCCACTTGCCAACAATCTTTTCCTTTGGCATTGATGGCGACACTTATTGAAAAATGACTAAGTATCCATACCAAAAAAAAATATACATTACACTTTTTTATCTCCTTTATATATTTACTATTTTATATATTTCTTCTGTACATCAAGGAAATGGGGTTTAATGAACATGACGATTACAAAAATATGCCCAAAGAAAACCCTTCAGATCAGGTTGCAGAACTTACTATTATTGCCAGCATCCTCGCGCATGATAAAATGAGAGCTTTTGACTAGGTTATGGACATCCCTCAACGAATGTTGAAGGTGGGGTTTCATTCCCCCTGTTCTATCGAAAAAAAACCCCCACGGATGTTTATACAACAGAAAATGTAGAAGCACAAAAAGACTGTGAAATATTTGATAGGATGCCTTAGGGAGATGTTACCTCATAAATACAGTGACTGCAGGGTTTGGACACTGTGAATTGGTTGAAAATGCTATAGAAGCGTTTCCAGTATCCAGTCTGTAGAAATATATTAAGAGACTGAAGACTCTGGGTTATATTTCCCATTTAATTCCTCCTCTTTGAAGAGTAGTAAAGGCTTTCGATGAGATTCACAGTCAGGCCCATGATAGCTTAGCTTTTCCTTCTTTCTGAAGAGAACCAAATAGAGTTTTGAGAAAATCAGGCACAAGAACTCTACTTTGGCTTTGCATATTCTTTTGAAAATCTCTCATATACCTTTTTCTCATATCTCTCAGACATGAAATCCACCCAATTTCTACCATGGAAGACCCACTATGGCCTGTGATCGACTCATATAGTAACCAGGATTCCTTTCACATCACAGTTCTCGAACCTTTTTTGTTCTTAAAAGAAAGTAGTTTTCTTTGGAGGGGGGAAAGAGGGACTTTGCTTACCCTTTGGCAGTAGATGAAACCCCATACTTTCCAGCTCCAATTTTATTTTTCGTAAAAAAAAAATTTAAAATAAAAAATAATGAGATAAATAAAAACTATTAGAAAAAATAAAGTTAAGACAATATTGAATATTGTCTCAAAAAATTGTCTTAAAATACCTTACTTTATAGTAGTGTCATTTTTTTATTGACTTCATAAAAAAAACTAATCTGATAGAGCATAGTCTGGTGATGCCCAAGCTAATTGCATCCTTTGTGATTTTGTATGGCTTTTCCAACTAGATGAGTTCTTCATGAATTATGCTTTTTCACAACTGGAATCTAGGTAATTTTCCAAACATACAGATGTTTGGCTAGGATATGCATATTCTAGTTCATGCTGGACATCATTGTCCAACAATCAATCTCTTAGTTCCACAAATTTCAAGTGATCAACACTGTTTTCTTGTACATTACTGTAAATTTTGACATATTCAATATGCATCACATTTGCTCGGATAAATGAGAAAACGCCTCCCTTATTTACCTCTCTTGTCTTGAACGACTACTTCTTGAATTTTGACTGTCGCTTCTCAGTGATATCATTGACCCAAGGTGCTGCCATGATAAACGTTTCTAAAACTAGGGTTCTTGCACGAAATTTGAAAATGCGTATGAATTCATCGCTAAGGTTTTGCACACAATAATTTTTAATGCCTTCTTCTCTCCTTATAAGATTTTGAAAAATGATTGCTTTTGGATGGGATCATATTTGATTGCATTAAGTACTCTGTGTATCTGTACTAATAGTCTATAGTAAATGCAATTTGTCCATGATAGAGAGTTGTTTCTCCACTACATTGTGTTGCCACAGAGACCTATAATCTCTCTACAATATTCGATAGAATATTTTTTTCTCCAAAACATGAGCAAATGTCTTTGTACCACTTCCCAATCATATCCTCCAAAGAAGGTGTCAGGTGTCAAGTTGTGCTAAAGAATTCAACAACTCACACTTCAGAGGGGGTTAAAAATATACAAATATTAACACTCCCAAAGTCAATGCTTCAGCTTACTTCATTTTGGGGGTTTGTGAAACTTCCACAAACATTGTATCAAGTTTTTTTTTAACATTTTGATATTACTTCTGTCACCAAACCTTTATGTTATCCTTCTTCCATTCATTCCAAGTATTCTCCTTTTTATTCTAAGTTGGTGGTTTTACAATATTGTTTTTGTAGAACTTGGCATTGTGTCGTAAGTTATTTCATTTGTATCAGACGATATTGAAATTTTGCACCAACATTATCTCTTCTTAGTTTAGATCTACAATGTATATAGCCTTATGACCAAACTTATTATATGCATAATAGTAGTTGTGGAATGAATGAGATAACACAGTATTATATCTTAAAGGTGCACTTGATCTCCTATTTATGCAACCATTTCTTCTCACTGATTACTTCTCATTCTAGTTGTAAAACCAAAGGCTTTATGACCAAAATTATTACAAGAGTAATAATAACCATGAAAGTAATGAAAATACCTAGGAGTAGCAACTTGTTTAGGGAAGGATATTTTGAAGCTTCTTTTCTGATGATTGACATTTGTATGCTTATTATCCAATCTCTAAGTGTTTGTTTTTTGGGTGTTATTAGAGTCCTCAACATAAGATTCATTCTTCTTTATCTCCAAATTGTCTTTAGAAGCATCTGATTTTGAGTTCTAACCGCATTCAAGTCCAAGACCTCTCTCTTCCTTTTGGAAATTTTGATTATTGATTATTTTATAAAGAGAGTTGGAGGTTTTCTCAAGATTTAGGCCTTTGTAAGGACGCAATTATAAAGATATGGAAAAGGAGAAAACCAAATAGAAACAAAACTCATTACCAATTATTTCAAACTTAGAAAGTAGAAGCTACAACTGCTGATGAAGAACTTAGATGAATTTGCACTACAAAAAAGATGGAGATGAAAGATAGAAATCACTACATGCAAGTACCTCCAAGATATTCTTGCATATTCAAAATTACAATTTATATAAATTATGCGCTTTTCAATTGAGTTGGATTGAACATATAGATACCCACTCTCTGGTTGTAGATGCTAATCATCTAAAGATTGAAAGATTCGATGTTTAAAAAAAAGTAGTACTAATGATGAGGAATTTGATAGTTAGCTAGCAGCCTTTTTCCCTATTTTTTTCGTTTTCATGAAGCTTATTAAATGAAAGCTATATTAGATTCTTATCCATGATACCATCTTATATTAGAACTTTGTTGAAGTTTAATATTTACAATGCTCCAAATTTTCCCATTTGACAGTGTACTTTGTACTTTATGGGTAAATAGCAACATCTATAGATTTTCATTTGGCTCCATTGGACTTGTCTATCAAAGAATCTTGCAAGCTTTACCAATAAACAAGTCAAACTCGAAAATAATTTATGTTGGAATCAATGTAAGAAGACAAATACCACACATCTTTGTAGTGAATTACTCCTTTCCAGCGAACAAAGGATCGTCAATGCAGCAAGATAATCATGTGAAAGAAACAGTAGAGAAATCAAATGAGACGCTAATCACATGCAACGAAGAAAGATTCTTTAAATTGTTGGATTAGGCTAAAAGATTGGGCGCAGTTAGAATTTTTTTGTTTGTTTGTTGCTAATAGCATCTCATATTGAAAGACAAGCCCAAATCATGCATATATAAAGGATATCGATCAGCAACAATAGAACCATGACTTTGTACTGGTGGAAAATACCGACACTAGCATTAGAAACAATAGAATAACACACCAAAAAATTTCATTCAATCATCCAAAACATTCTGCCAAGGGAAGATTACAAACATGAACAAGGTGGCAAATAAAATACCTTCGACCTTCCTTCACATGCCAATCCTTTTCAAATGTTTCTCTTAGGAGAGTGGCGCTAATAGATTCAAGGAAAAAATAAGAAATGCTAAACAAAACACCTTTGAACTAGTAGATCATCATCCAAAAGTTGTGCCATCAGAAGAGATTTCACACCAGGGCCATAAAACAATGCGTTAGATACACCTTCATCTAAATCGCTTCTTCACGAGCACACGAGCAACAACGATTGATCCATGACCTTACTCAACACCTCCATTTATCTGCACTCACAGTTAATATGACTTGCAATAAATTTGCATTGAATAAACATGAATTTGTAATCATACCAGACTTAGGTCTGATGCCACATGAGAACCATAAATAGTAGTTGAGATACTACGAGCTTCGCATCAAGAAGTTAGAGGATGCCATTGCTGCTATCTAGGATAAATCGAGGCTAGTTGTTTGTAAAACAGCTATGGATAGTATTACTGAGGGTCTCAAGAAACGTAATGTTTAGTTTGAAGCTTTAGGGTATTTCTAAGGGTAATTCGACCTCTCTTTCTGGCAGTTCAAATCCATCAAAAAAAGTCCATACAGATCATGGAAGTGTGGCCAAGAAGGATAAGGATATGGTTTATCTTCCTAGGCTTGTTACCAAATTTCAAAGCAAGGATAAGGGAGCGACTTCTATTGACAAGATTGTGAATAAGGTTTGTACCATCAATGAAGAAATTATGCATAAAATTTATTGTTAAAAATCTTTGGGCCTTTATTTGTGTTTATATGCTTTGGTTTTTTTAGTTGGATGTTTGTTTTGATAAAAAGTTTTTAGTCCCTTCAAAACTAATTTTACTTTAATCAAAAACAATTTTCTAAAGACCTAAATATAACAAAAAAATGTCAAAAAATATATAAAATAATAATAAAATAAAAAAATAAAATAAAAATCTAAATAATGCATCTAAAAATGAAATAGCACATTAATTTTTTTTTGTATGTTTTGTTATTATTTTTTGATAATTTGTTATTACATTTAGGTCTTTAGAATATTCTTTTTTATTATTAAAGTAGCTTAACAAAGGGTTGACCCTTACACCACAACCCAAGGATATTGTTTCTAGGATATTATTATTGCATACATACATAATAATATTATAATGTACATATTATTTTTACTATTATTATTAATAATATCATTATATAAATTATTATTTTGCATCATCATCATCATCATCATCATCATCATATACTAATATTATTACTAGTATGTATGTATTATCATGTATATTTCTAGTGCTTTTAGCTCATTATTTGCATGTTGCTTCTTCATTCTATTCTAGTTTATGTTGTTTTTCATTTAGTTACTTCTATATTTTTTATTTTTCTAGTTGGTGGTTTTGTTTTTTATTGACCTTTTCACTCTTTTTCTCTCTCTCACTTTTAGTATTTCCTTTTGGTTTACACCTTTCTTTTTAAATTTTTTTTCTAAGTTGTTGGTCAATAATTGGTCCTTCCAATCATTTCTTTCCATTAGTACCTCTTCTTATCTCCTCTCCATTGCTCACTTCTTTTACGTTACTTTTGGATATGCAACTATCCTTTATTCTACTCCTTCAGCTCTCTTGCATCCCAATGATGAATCACACAGTCTGATCCAAAACATTGACGAAAAAATAAAACACAATTGAATCTAGAAATTGTAACAAGAAGATCATTAGTATGATATTGCTATTAGGATTCAAATATGCATTTTCGGGTGAAAATTATATTTCATGAGTAGTGGTTTAATCAGAAATATATCTTATGAGATTTAGTGCCCCACTTAGCTCTCATTGAATCTATGTGATTCACATAGGGATGTAGAATTAAGACTTCCCAAGAGGTCATCAATCTCAATATTGTTACTCCAATACAAAAGGGCTTGATCTTGCAAAAAATTCAAGGTTAAATCATTCTTCTATTGTATAACTAGGATGAGAGATCTTTTGGGAAGTCTAAATGTTTTACACGTATGAGCATAAGCTAGAGGTACCGAGTGTTAAGTGAACTATTAGGTCAATGGTCTTGATCTTAGAGGAAACTCTCTAAGAAGAAATAGTTGTGTTGGAATGGTTGAGTTTCCAAAACTTTTCCATGCTTCACGCCTATGAAAATTAGCTAGATGCAATGAATATTAAGTGGGTCATTTATTCTCATAAGAAATAGATTTGTGTAAGCCAACTACTTATAAAATATAGATTAATAAATTTGACTTTAAAAAAATATGTACTATTAAATTACTATCGTGATCTAAAACCTCTCCAAATTGAACCACCACGAAAGATTATGATTTACGCTTTAAGTTAAGATGAAACATAATTCATACTTTGGCATTAATCTTCTCCGTGCTCAAACTTGTTCTTCAAGTATTGGAAAAAAACAAGTTTGGAAAATCATTTAAAATTAGAGGTTGACTTCGACATGTTCTAGCCTTAGCCTTTACGTTTGGAGTATATTATAATTCACGAGCTCTAGGATTATTCCCAGCTTGACATTAGGAAATTCAACAATTAATCAATATTCATGGATGATAGTTTTCAAAGTATACAAGGAAAAGCAAAAGGAATGATTATATTTGAAGGCAACTAAAAATGACAGAACCTTTAAAAAGATAAAAAAAATTATAAAAAATTATAAAATCAGCCTATTTATGTGGCATATAGATTATTTTGAAGCTGGTTCATCTGCAAGCTTCACGTGCTTGCTATTTTTTTTCCACTATTGGTTATGAATGAAATGTTTTATCTCAAAAGCCTCAACGTTGAGAGGTTTAAAAATGTTATGACAAGTATTGAGGGTGATCAATGTAACGGTTCTGCAGAGTAACGGCTCTGCAGACAACTGTGAAGCCCAATCACTGTTGTCTATAACCGTCTTTTCCCTGTCATCCGCAAGTGTTACGAAGATGCTTGACCATGCATTGTAATAAGAAAACTAATAGCTGAGAGCTGCTATGGTATTGTACCAGACATTATTTTTCAATAGAGATATTGGCCCTGCTTGCAAAGTGGATGTAATCCAGAATACCTGGATGAACCACTATAAACTTGGTGTCTCTGAGTCTGTGTATTTTTTATCTTTTATATTCTGTTTTGTTTGAGTTAGTCTTTGTCTGCAATTTTTACTTTCAACAATTGGTATCAGAGCTGGTTAAGCTCGTTCAATTTTTCTAGAAATCGGTGAGGTTTTGCAGGTGCCATGGATGAAACAGATAAATGGAAGATTGAGAAGTTTTAAGGGAAGAACTTTGGATTATGGAAAGTTCAGATTTAATCTATGCTTATCAAGCAAGATTTGCATCCAGCATTGCTTGGTAAAGCAAAAGGACAAGGGTCTCTAACACCAGAAGAATGGGAGAAGATGGATTTGAAAGCACGGGCTACAATTTTTCTAGCTCTCTCAAGCAATGTGCTATTTAATGTTTCAGCGGAGAAGACAACAAGAGATTTGGTTGAAAAGTTATGTTCATTATACGAACTACCTTCAGCTTTGAACAAATTTTTTCTAATGAAGAAATTATATAATCTAAAAATGAAAGGAGGAGTGATGTCGAATCATCTAAATGAGTTCAACACATTAGTCTCTCAACTCGTTTCAGTCTGTATCCCATTAGATGATGAGATAAAGGCAATATTATTATTATGCTCACTTCCGAACAGCTAGGAAGGTAATGTCTATGAGCACTTCAGTTCCAGCTAAGAGCAAGCTGAAATTTGATGAAGTTGCAGCCACATTACTCAGTGAAGACATGTGAAGGAAGCAACAAGAACCCTCTTCTGGAGATGCTCTAACAGCTGTGAGCACAAGCAATAGAGGGAGAAGTTGTGAAAGAGGAAGAAATAATAATAATAATAATAATAATAATAACAATGGAAGAGGCAGATCGAGTCATCACTCACAATCGAGAGGAAGAAACGGCGCATGTTGGTTTTGTGGAAAATCTGGACACACAAAGAAGCAATGCTGGAACTATAAAAGGGCTCAAAATAATGTTATTAATGTCGGTATTAATGTTGTAACTGATGGAGCTTTGGTACTTACAGCCGGCAACACGGATTCAGATTCGTGGGTTCTCGATTCCGGTGCCTCATTTCATGCAACTCCATGTCGGAGTGCTTTCACAAATTACCATGAAGGTATGCTTGGCAAAGTTTTTCTTGGGGATAATAAAGAATGTGATATAGTTGGCAAAGGGGATATTTCATTGTCCCTGAAAAATGGAAGTAAATGGATCTTAAAAGATGTTAGGCATGTTCCTACGCTTAAGCGTAATCTGCTTTCTGTTAGTTAGTTATATACACAAGGATGCAATGTTAGTTTTGATTTAGCTTCTTAGAAAGTGTCCAAAGGTCAATTGGTTTTAGCAAAAGGGCAGAAAAATTGTAGTTTATACACATTAGAGTGTAACGGTGAAGTGGGAGCAGTCATGGCGGCTGCGGATAGCAATGCCGAACTTTGGCATAAGAGGCTCAGTCATATGAGCAAAACAGGTCTTAAAGTCATGCTTTGAAGAGACCAACTTCAAGGCTTAAAATTGGTTGATTTGACATTGTGTGAGCATTGCCTTTATGGAAAACAAAATCAGACCAGCTTCGTAAGGACGGGTCATGAGAAGAAATCATCTCCATTGGAGCTCATTCATTCCGATGTTTTCGGTCCTATGGAGGTAACTTCTATTGGTGGTGCTAATTATTTTGTTACATTTCTTGATGATTGCACTCGCAAAGTTTGGATTTACATGTTGAATAAGAAATCAGAAGTTTTTTCAAAATTTAAAAGCTTTAAGGCTAAGGTGGAAAATCATATTGGAAGAAAGATTAAATGTCTACTAATGGACAATGGTGGTGAGTTTTTCTCTTTGGAGTTTGATCAATTTTGTGCAGATCATTGTATTCGGAGGATTAAAACAATCCCATATACACCTCAAGAAAATGGTACAGCAGAGAGGTTGAATAGAACTATTTTGGAAAGAGCTCGATGTATGTTGTCTAATGCCATTTTGGGGAAGGAATTTTGGGCCGAGGCATGTAATACAGTGGTTTATTTAATAAACCAAGCTCCTTCATCACATCTTGATTTTGACATTCCGGAAGAGAGGTGGGCTAGTAAGAGAATTTCTTTTTCTCATTTGCGTGTTTTTGGATGTGACGCATATGCTCACATTAATAAAGAGCAGAGAACGAAATTAGATTTTAAATCTAAATGATGTATATTTCTGGGGTATGGTGACGATGAATTTGGTTATTGTTTATGGGATTCAATCACTAAGAAAGTGATACAGAGCAGGGATCTTGTATTTAATGAGAAATCATTCTCAGGTTTGCAAGTTCAAAATTCCTCTTCTGATGGATTCATTGAATTCAATCTATCTGACAATGGAGATCGCATGCCCAATACCACAAAAAACCCTATTTTATAACACCCCTACCTCTACGCAATAGCAGCCTCTGCATTCTATGCAGGTAGGGCAACATTGGCCTGATTTTGGCGCTACCAAACAACAGACTGCTCTAACTCCACAGCAGTCCCTGCATACTCCTCCACCTGCGCCTCATATCATACTCCCCACTGCGACGTGGAATTATTCCCTCTCAACATCACTTCCCATGTTCTCCCAAGTGATGGACCCTCTGTTGTGGACTCCACCCCAGCATGTGCTGATGCCTCCTCTAACTCGCGGGGACTCCACAAGGCAGAGTTTTGACTGCTCTTCCCCGCGTGGAGATACTTTGTAGCCCACGCAGCATCCGTTGCTACCCACAGCTCCCCTCCTACGCAAGCCCCAGCCACCAGCAGTGCGGACTGCTATCAAGTAATGGTTCTGCAGAGTAACGGCTCTGCAGACAACTGTGAAGCCCAATCACTGTTGTCCGTAACCATCTTTTCCCTGTCATCCGTAGGTGTTACGAAGATGCTTGACCATGCATTGTAATAAGAAAACTAATAGCTGAGAGCTGCTATGGTATTGTACCAGACATTATTTTTCAATAGAGATATTGGCCCTTCTTGCAAAGTGGATGTAATCCAGAATACCTGGATGAACCACTATAAACTTGGTGTCTTTGAGTCTGTGCATTTTTGATCTTTTATATTCTGTTTTGTTTGAGTTAGTCTTTTTCTGCAATTTTTACTTTCAACAATCAATTGAGAACTTCATGGAAATAAAGAAAAATTGGCATATGTTTAAAAAATAATTGCATTGAAAGCATGCACACCAACTACAAGATAAGAAATGATAAGACAACATAAAATTCTACGTTAACAACGTCATATTCAAATCTAAACATAGAAATCCAGACTCTTTGTATAATACCAGACAACTTTTTTGCTACAATTTAATGTGATCTGCACTTTATAACATTGATTGTTAAATCATCATTAAAGTTAAATACAACAAATTCAATAAAATTAAATTCTCCGCTCGCGATGATGACATTTCTTGGCTAATGTTTTTTCCATGGTATCGTTGACATGAATGTTTCAATTATCTCAAACATGTTATGTACTTTTATGGCCTCATATTATACATCCTGCATGCAAAAACACTTGAAAGGATTGGTACCCTAACTAACTAATTTTTAAGAGTTTACATAACATTAGATTTGTTTGGAGAAAGTCAAGCAGACACTATTATAATAGGAAGGCTTATGATAAGAAGCTGAATCACAAAACTTGTAACGTCAACTATATGATATTAGTTAGGAATTGTAGTAGCATGTCAAGCAAAGATTTTAACATTTTGCATATTTCCCATGTGCCTCAGTTCATCACTATGATGCTTTTAACGCTATCTTTTATGAATTCAATTATTCGTTGTTCTCAATGGACAGGATGATTAGTAAACATAGCTCAAATCATTTTTATTTTTATTTTTCTTGGCAAAAATGGCTGAGCCATTATAATTTTTATTAATATATATATATATATATATGTATATATATATATA
>MU225770.1:519351-540219 GCA_018584345.1 Thuja plicata
TTCATTAAGGGAACCTTAAGGAATGTAAATGTGGAGTAGTAATGATGTAATGTAAAAAAAAAATTTAGTTGCAATTTTGGTCATAAGACCTGATTCCTTATGGGTTCCCTGGCGGGGACATTACACAGCAGCTGATAGGCCCAAAAATAAAGCCCTTGCCTCCGCAATGTTGTTGGAACCAATTGGAATTTTAGAGCTAACAGCACTAATTACTGTCAAATTAGAATCCGTAAGAACAAAACCAACTCCAGATTCCCCAGGGTTACCCTTCAAGGCCCCATCAAAATTTAACTTAATAAAGCCCTTGTCTAGAGGTATCCACTTGATATCCTTATGAATATCAGATTTTGTTTTCTTACCAAGGAGGACCCCTTTAAACGGGATATTTATAGAGACCCACTCATTACGGATTTTAGCGTCTTGTGATGTTAACATGGAGGATAGAGATTTGGATCTGAAAGCAAATGAATTTACCATTTTTGAAATTGATTTAATAGCAAACTCGCAAACTTGAGCAGAGGAACAAAATTCCTTTTTGAAAATCCTCTTATTCCTCTCCCACCAACTCCAGGTGACTGTTGATGGGATGACCCTCCAAATATGGCCAAAGAAAGAGTCTCTATATAGAACTGGCCACTTCTCAATAATACCATTAAGTGAATCAGACAGGGGACCTTGCCAACCCAATTTACCCAAAATATAAAACCAAATTTCCTGGGTAAAAGAGCAGGAGGCAAATAGATGGTTAACATTCTCCTGACTAGATTTGCAAAGAACGCAAACAAAATTATCGGCAATGCCAAGTCTATGGAGCTGATCACTAGTGAGGATTTTTCTGTGAATTGCCAACTAGAGAAAGGATCCTGCCTTAGGGAGTACAGTCGGGTGCCAACAAAATTTAAAAATAGGTTCTTTCAAATGTAAACCATGCTTCTTCAAATATTGATAGCCTAACTTGACTGAATAATTACTGTTCAACACATCTGACCAAATGAGTCTATCAGAAGAGGAGTTAACATATAATAGTCTTTGATCCAACTGATATTTAAGACATGTGAATTGGTCCCTAAGAATGTCCAACTGCAAAAAATCTCTACAAACTACTCTGCTTACTGAATGAGAAGAAGATAACTCAAAATACTTATTAACCTGACATCCCCATGCCTGTTGAAAGACTTGTTTGGTTAAACAAGTTAAACCTAGAGTAGAAGAAATGGGCGGCTGGCCATTCCACTAATCATCTCATAAATCTGCTTGATCTCCTGAATTGATGATCCAAGAAAGGTGAGGAAGAATAACTTGACGGCACTCGAGAATGAAGTTCCACATCACAGAACCAAAAGGTGGGTTCCTAATAGTGAAAATGTGAGCAGGATCATCCGAGTCCAAATATTTAAGACAGATGATTCTCGCCCAAAGGGAGCCTGGTTTATCATATATCTTCTAGGCTAGTTTGGCCCCTAAACTTAAGTTCCTTGAATTAATTTCATGAATCCCTACCCCCCCGCAATCTTTACGGAAAGAGAGATTATCCATGAGACTAATGGAATCTTCAAGGAACCATCCAGATTACCTTTCCAAATAAAATCCTTGAGATTCTTTTTAATTTTATCCACCACCCCCTAGGAGCCTTCAGCACAGACATTATATAGTTTGGAATAGATGAAAGAACTAATTTAACAAGGAGGATCCTACCTGCGAGCGAGAGCCATCTGGCTTTCCAAGCTGAGATGCGATCTGCAATAGATTTAAATATATTATCCCATAAGACAGCCTTACCTGATTCTTGAAATAGGGGGATACCTAGGTACTTACTGGGAATGTTATCCACATCAAATCCTAACACATTTATGATAGTCTCTTGAGTCAACTTAGGGACCTGGAAGAAAAATACCTTAGATTTTGAGATGTTAAGTTTCTGCCCTGACAATTTACAATAAAATGACAATATATCTAAAATGGCTCCTGCTTCCTTGAGGGAACCTTCCGAATATAACAAAGAATCATCAGAAAATAGGGTGTGGGTGACTGAAAGTTGAGAGTTGTGCAATGAGATCCCTTTTACATCTCCCTACACATGTTTGTAAGTGATGAGCCTACTTAAACCCTCGGCCATGATAATGAAGAGGAATGGAGACAGAGAGTCCCCCTGCCTAATACCACATGAGGAAGTAAAGTAGTCGACTGGGGATCCATTGATCAAAAATGAAAACTTAGCCCCCTCTACACACGCCATAATCCATTTGATCCATTTTGGATTGAAACCCATTTTTGACATAATCAGTTTGAGAAAATCCCAACTAACCCTAGCATAAGCGTTCATCATATCTAGTTTTAGAACCATAGCCTGCAACTTCTGAATCTTGATCGAGTGAAGAACTTCAAGAGCTATCATGGCCCCTTCCACTGTATCTTTCCCAGGAATGAAACCCCCTGCTAGTCTGAGATAAGCTTGGGGAGAATTTTCCCAAGGCGGGCTGAAATAGATTTAGTAATGATTTTGTAGATCGTATCAATTGCATAGGGATATAGGTCTATAATCAGCAAAAGAGCTAGGATGAGGGCCTTTGGGAATTAGTGTAATAAGTGTATTGTTAAAAGCTATGAACATAGAAGAATGTCTTCTAGACTCCTCTACTACCTCCCAAATCTCATTCTTCATAAATTCCCAACATTGTTGGAATAACAAGGGGTAAGCCCATCTGGGCCCAGAGCTTTATCCGGCTTCATGGCGAACACCGAAGACTTGATTTCTTCTATAGAGAAAAGGTGGAGCAGGAAATTATTGTCTGACTCTGAAACTATTGAAGGAATATAGTGTAAATCTTCCTAAGAAATTTCTGGATGGTCATGCGAGAAAGAGAGGAGATTTTGAAAGAACCCGACTGCTTCCGCCTGGATATCCATCTCCGAGGAGAGACTGATATTGTGAGCATCGTTAATTTGAAAAATAGCCTTTTTTTGTCTACACACCTTAGCAGAGGCATAAAAAAACTAGTATTTCTATCTCCTTCCAACAACCAGAGTTCCTTGGACCTCTAGCGCCAATATATCTCTTCCCTAAGCAATGTCTCATCCATTATGCCTTGTAATTATTTTTGAGTTTCATAAGTCTGCTAGTCTAGCCCATGAAGAAGGATGTTTTCATTCCAAAAATCCAACTGCTGCTGAATATCCCGTTTAACTAAGAAGATATTCCCAAAAGTGTTCTAGTTCCAGTCCTTAATTTTGGCTTTCAGAAATGATAATTTTTTAAACAACTAAAACATCTTATATCCTTTCTCCACTGGACATTGCGACCACCAAAGTTGAAGGAGAGAGGAAAATCCTGGATCCCTAAACCACATGCACTCAATTTTGAAATAAGATTTAGGTTTAAAAGGAGTGTTGCCCGAATCTATATCTAAAGCCATCGCATAGTGATCCTAGTCTGAGATGTTAAGGATGTTAGATTTGGTACACCCATGGGCAAGAATCCATTGGGGATTCAGAAGGAATCTGTCTAGGCGTGCACCAATAAAATGAGGACCCTTCCTCCTATTCAACCATGTGATCTTCCCCTGAGAAGGACAACATTCAAAAAGAATATTGCCTTCAATAAAATCTTTAAAATCATGTGTGACTTTGAATGAAGGCCCTGCCCCCCTAAACTTGTCTAATTCACCCAATGTAGCATTGAAATCTCCTCCTAAAATAATCTTTGAATCTCCAATATGAGAGATGTTGTTAGACAATGTATCCCAAAGGCATTGTATAGTGACAACTAGGGCTGGGCCATACACATTGAATAAGAAGAAAAAGATTTGGAAAAAGGAGACATCTACCAAAATCCAATTAGTCGCTGAGGAATTAAACTTTATTAAACACCTATGAGGCTTCCATAGAATCGCTAGGCCACCTGAGGCTCCATTTGAGGGAACGTGGATGAACTCCCAACCCTTCCAAGTTTTAAAAATTGAAAGACCTTTTTCATGAGATAATTTAGTTTCCTGTAAGAGAACTAGATCTGGCCTAATAATTAAGATTTGATCCTTAATGAGTTGGGCCTTATTGGGGGCATTAATGCCTCTAACATTCCAGGAGACCAGGTTCATTGTAAACCAGAAGAGGTAGTTGCTCTCCTATCTTGATTCAATTATTTATAAATAGAGGCTGCAGCATCTATCTTGGATTTTTGAGGAATGGAAGTAAAGGGGAGTGTAGTCTAAATCCCAGCAGCAATTTCTGCATCAATATTTTTACCCCTGGCCGGGCGACCTCTCATCTTCTGAGATTTAGGAGAACAAATAGCAGTCTGAGAAGGGATTACGTCTGTCTGAATAATTCTACATGTCAAATGAGGGGAGATGAGATTGTGTACAAATTTAGATTTGGCCCCACTTCCCTCATCTGGGGGCCCATCTAATAGCCTCCCACACATCATAAGATCTACCACTACGTCAATATCCACCTCTAATAGATTATCAACATTTTCTTTCTGGGAATGCGAAGGAGAAACTATCCGACGTGCAGGAAAAGGACCCAGATTACTATCATCCGTCAGAATGTTCGGATTCAAGTTTTGGAGAGATCTCTACTGTAATTTACTAAGGGAAGATGCCTAAGGAGATGGTTCTCCATCATCATGACCTAGGTCATCAGCCGCAGACCAATCTGGCTCATAATCCAACTCACACCCTGCAATCTCTTGCTGAAGCCACGAGTCAAGCTTTGAGTCATGACTAGTAGGACTAGGAGGGTTCTTGAGTGTGCCCAGGTAGGGCTCAGCCATAGAATCCAGATCTAAGGAGCTAGGAATCTGAGACTGAAACTGATCATCCCTCCTGATAGGCTTTGAAATCAGGGGAGAAATAGCTCAAAGAGGATCCTCATCCCCTAGCCCTCAGGGGGGAGGGTCAATCTGATTGGAAGATTGATTTTGATTAACCTAATGGTCCCTGCCAAGTAGGAGGGCATCTCTAGGAGGGAGAAATAGTAGATCATGGTTAGACAAAATAGGGGAGCGATCTATCCAAGAGTGGAGAAGAGGCCCTACTTTTGATGGAGAGATCAAGGCTCTGTGTAAATCAGAGTCCCTTAAAAATAAATAAAGGTTTGACGGGCACTCCTTGGCCCTTAAGATCCATGCACAACAAACTGAAGGTGAAGAACATAGATCCTAACACACTTTAATGTTGTTGCTATCTCCCGATTGGAAAAAAGAATCCAAGTGGCCAAGTGAATCCATTTTAAGCATAACCATGGCCAAATTATTTAGGATGATGGATTGTTGAGTAGGGCCAAATTTAGATTCAACAGAAAGCAACTTGGGTGAATCAGTAGAAACATCTTTAAGAAGACATAATCAGGATAGAACGTGACAATCATCAATAGAACCCCAATAATGTCGAATAAAGATGCATATCTTGTTAGCCAAAACCTCCAAAATATCTGGTTGTCAAAATTCTAGAGGTAGGGCAGGGAGAGATATCCAAAAGGGAAAGAATCTAACATGGCCCTTCTGAGGCTAAAAGTGAGGAGTCTAGTGTTGAGTATGTATTCCCCATCCCTTAAAGAACCAACCATTAAACTTATGAATATGATCATGGATTGACTGGTTATCAAAAATAGCAATGAAAAAACCCCTACCCAAATCTATCATAAAGACATTTTGTAATCCTGACCAAATTTTGGAAGCCCATTTAAATAAATCAATGCTAGAAGGTTAGCAATTCCAGATCTTACCAATGAGAGCCCTGGATCTCAAATCTGTGATAGATGAGGAAAACATGCACTCAGGGATGCAAACTCTGTTGGAGGTCTAATGTCCCCTACCAAGATCAGCAAGAACGACCTTTGGATCCGACTCAATCCTATACAGCGTGGCCAAAAACACTGGCGAATTCACCTGAATTGGTGAAATGGGGGGAGCTGTCTATGGAAAACCCTCAGCTAATGTTGGAGATGGATCTTTACTCAGATCCTCCAAGCGGGATGGAGATATCAACCCACAAATATCAAATATTACTGTCTTATCTGGGATCCTCCTCTGCCTATTATAATTGCGCCGATGACCTGCTCCTTTGGAGGGAAGCCACTGATTGGGAACTTGATGACGCCTTTGGTCCTGGCCAGACTTATTATATGATTTGTCTTCCCAGGTTCCTGACTGGAAGACCCACTGTGGCCAAATATGCTTCGGCAAGGAAGGCCCTGATTCATCCACCCATTTTCTTGAGCGAAAGACCCATAACGGGATGTGCGAGGGTTTTTAAAAAGGATTCCTTTGGACCTTATTCTTCAGGGAATTTGATAGAGTCCATTCTTCCCCACCTACCCAATAAGAGTCCGAAGCTTTACTCACCCCAAACTACTTATCCCACCTTGCTGATTGCTCAAAATTTCCAGAAGGAGACCTATGTGCGCGAACACCATTAGCAGTTGCAGAGCTCATTGTATAAGATCCTATATAATAGTTACATAGCTCAAATTATTAATGTTTTTCAACTTTCATTTGTATTTTAGTTGTTACTTCACTCATTTTAAAGGGTTTTGATTTGATTCTTCAATGATCTACCCTATATTATTTCTATGGTATACAATGATGAACAAGGAGATTAAGGAGATCAGTGACATAGTGACATAGTTTATTAATTATTTTTTTAATAATATATTAATATTAAATCAAATAGTGTTTTGCGTTTTCAAGTTTCTTTTCTTCTAGAACCAACAGGGGGTCTAATTCCCCTCTTTCTCATTTGTAATTATTCAAAGATAAGTAGGTTGCTCCTATAATTTATCAGTAGTTTCTTGAAAGAAGTTTAAAATATACCTCTTACTAATGGTTTAACTTACAATATTTTGGTTTGTAGAGGGAGATCAAGTTCTCCTCTCGTCAATAATTTTATACTCATAATTATGTATTTCTCCTTTAAGATCCAATGCTTATTATCAATAAAAAAATATTATGTATTTCTCCTTTAAGATCCAATGCTTATTATCAATAAAAAAATATTATGTATTTCTCCTTTAAGATCCAATGCTTATTATCAATAAAAAAAATTATGCAGACCAATCTTCTTGTTCGTGAACTTGATAATATCCCTTGAAAAATCTCCCTTCTTACATATTCCATTAGTATATATCCCTCTTCAAATATCTTTTTCCCTCTTGTTACATCGTCTACTTCCTTACACTTTGCTAGCCTACATTTTGATTCGGCCAATTTTAAACCTTTTAACTTGCCATGTTGCTTTGAGCCATTATAAATAGTTTCCAAATTTGTCAAAAGCATATTTAAATTTCATCAATATTGGTAGACAATACTATAAATGATCGTTCTTATAATGAAGATCATGGATAATATTCACCACAAAAAATTAAGTACAAATATTGGTGGAATTTATAAATTTTAGTCTAAGAATAATGTACCTTTTAATATTCATGATTAAGAAAATGAACAAAGAAAAAATTTGGACATCACTAGAAAGAAAACATTGATACTAATTTTCAAAATAAGAAGACCCACAACCTATGAAGAATCAACTAGAAAGGGAAAAAATAAGGGATTGATTATTGACATTGTACTAGAGTAATAAAACTAAATGTGGGATCTAACAAGCATCTATTATTTGGTTTATTTCTATAACTCTGGAAGTATTATTGATCTAGAATAGTTCGATGATGATTTAGAGCCATCCATGGATTATCTAGAGTAGTTTGGGTGCAGTTCAGTGGAGCCGTTTGTGTTGGAGAAGTGAAGTCCAGTGGTTTTTTTTGTCTTTCCCTTCAAGAGTCCCTTGATCCTTCACATTTTGGATAAGGCTTTTATGCTTATTTATTTGAATTGTTTGTTGTTGAATATTTTACTATAAAAATGAGATTAATAAAGATTTTTCCCTGCTGAAAGAGCATGTAGCCAATTGGTGAACCAATATAAAATCTTGTTGTTGTGTTCTCTATTTTTCATCCTTGTTTCAATTCTATATTTTTCTTTCTTTTATGTGCTCTTCCAAATTTCATAATTGGTATTAGAGAAATGTAGGATTGCTAGTTGGGAATTCGGTGATTGAATTTCCTCAGTCATGGGGGAAATGAACGTAGAGAAATTCCCCAGATAGAATTTTGGATTGTGGAAGGTACAGATGAAGTCTTTGCTAATAAATAAAAACCTCTCACTCACGGTTCATGGGAAATTGAAGAATCCAACTTCAATGAAGGATGAAGATTGGGAAATCATGGATAAGGAAAAGTCAATAATATTCTTTTTATTGCCTAGTAATGTTCTTTTCAATGTCACAACTAAGAAATCAACAAAGGAGTTGTGGAGTAAACTTACAACCATGTATGTAATGGCATCAACTTCAAAAATAGTATTCATCATGAAAAAGTTATATAAAATAAAGATGATGGAGGTGGGATCATATGAAATCACCTCATGAGTTTAATACTCTTATCAACCAAGAAAATTTTGTGGGTATGACTCAAGATGATGAAAACAATACTACGTGCTATTATTATGTTCTTTACCAAATAGTTGGGATGGAATTGTGACAACACTTACCACTCGGTGTTCTCCAAGAATAAATTAGCTGCTACTCTTCTCGGCGAAGATGTGAGAAGAAACAACCAAGAGTCCTCATCCGGTAATGCCTTAACTATTATAAGAACCGACAATAGATGAAGGAGCCATAATAGAGGAAAAAATAACAATAATAAGAGATCAAAATTTTTTAGATGATCAAAGTCCAGGGGCAGAATGGTGAATGTTGGTTTTTTGGCAAACTGGGTCACCTAAAAAGGATTGTTAGAATTACAAAAAGGCACAAGAAAGGGTGCCGAACAATGAAAGAAATATAGCTAATGAAAAAAATGATAGCATTTTAATACTATCAACAAGTGACGCCACTTCATATTCATGGGCGCTTGATTTTGGAGCTTCTTTCCATGCCTCTTCTTGTACGGAGTACTTCACAAACTACCAAGAAGGTCAATTTCAAAAACTATATTTAGGTGACAATAAAGCTTGTGAAATTGTTGGGAAAGGTCATGTTTTGTTATCATTAAAAGATGACTAAACATTGTTTTTAAAGGATCATCATCATGTTACTAAACTTAAAATAAATCTGATATTCGTCTATCAACTCCACCCTCAAGGTTGAAAGACTTTATTTTATCTTGATTCTTGGAAAGTAACCAAGGGAGCATTGGTTGTTGTAAAGGGAAATAGATTTGGTAGTTTATATTTTTTAGAAAGTAATGGTAAAGTGGAACCTACTATGACACTTATGGACAACAACTCAAAGCTTTGGCATCAAAGGCTTGGTCACTTGAGCAAGAAGAGCCTTAATATTATGCAAAAAAATAGAACAACTATCAAGCCCTAAATTAGTTGACTTGGAATTTTGCCAAAATTGTCTTTATGACAAACAAAATCGGGTAAAATTCTTGAAGATTGATCATCAAAAGAAGAGCACACCATTAGAACTGGTTCATTCTGATGTCTTTGGAGACACTAAGGTAACCTCCTTTGGAGGAGAAAACTACTTTGTCATATTTCTTGATGATTATACAAGGAAAGTGTGGATTTATTTGCTTTATAGGAAATCTAAAGTATTCAATAAATTCAAAAATTTTAAAGCCCTAGTTGAAAATCAGATCGGGCATAAGATTAAATGCTTACAAAGCGATAATGGTGGTGAAATATGTTCATTATAATTTGATAATTTTTGTGTGGATAATGGTATCCATAGAATTGAAATTGTCTCTTTTACACGTCAAGAGAATGGAGCAGATAAGAGGCTAAATCAGAAAATTCTTGAGAGAGTTCGTTGTATGCTCTTTAATGGCGAATTGGGAAAGAATTTTGAGCAAAAGCCCATAACACAACAATGTATTTAATCAATCAAAGCCCCTCGTCTCAATTGAATTTTGGTATTCTAGAGGAGGAATTGTTTGAAAAAAGAATTTCATAATCACATCTTTGGGTTTTTGGATGTGAAGCCTTTGCTCATGTCTAATGCAGGAGCATCTTAGGGAAGTTGGCAATCCTGTGTCGACCAAAATATGTTTAAAGTTATGTTTGGTGCTTGGTAGGTGAGTTGGAAGAGCTCAGTGGAGTCTGGTCATTTCAGTGCTCGGTTCTCAGTGGATGGAGTATCTTTCTTTACCAAATAGACTCGGTGTTTGTTGGCAGCTCGTTGATTCACCAAATGAGCTTGGTGGCTTTATATGTGCTCGGTACCAACTTGGGGGTGTTAGTTGATGAGTTCACCTACTGGGTTTTATGGATTGGGCAAACATTGGAGATTGCATCTGTGATTTGAGGGGGTCCTTGGGATCATGTAGAGTTATGAGGCGTGCGGATTTGATGCATTGGATCTTGTGTTGACCTAAATCTTATTTGGTTCTTTCTTTTGTGTATTTATTGTATGTTTGCAGTCAATTGGGTCATTTGATATGATTCATTGTAGATTGTATTGGGCCGACTATCATTTAATATTTGTTTGTGAAGATGACTTGTGGTAGTGTTGTATATAAGGAGTGTGTAGGTACCATTTTAGGAAGGCAGGGGAGGAGAGAGGGAGAGAGTTGATAGCAGATAGTAGTAAGTGGGTAAGATGGAAACTTGTAAGACTGCTAGGTGGCTTGCGGGCATAAGTTTAGATCTAGTTTTTTCCACTTAGCTATAGGGTAGGCTGGTGAAGTTGGGTCCTGTGAGATCTTGTATAAATTATTAATGTATTGGTCGTAACCAGGAAGGCCTTACAACTTGGCATGTTGCATATAATGCTCGGTTAAATGAATAAAAACTATTTGTTGTTCATATCTAGTGTTGTTGTATTTTCGTTGTGGTTCATGTGGTTGGCTGCAAGTTTGGACAGTCCATTATTGAAACCTCCAAGCTTGACTGCATCAAGTGGGATCAAAGAAAGGTTGATCTGAACTATTCTTTCATGGAGACTTAATCCATATCTATGTTCCTAAACTTGTGAGCCATGGTCTGGTTGTTCGTGAGGTGGCAGATTGAAGTTTGTACTTACAACAACTTGGAGGTTGTCATGAGATGGTCGTGAATGGATTTATTGGAGAGGCTTTTTGAAGATCTTGGAAGATGCCTCTGAGAAGATTGGACCCTAGGGTGATTGTAGATCTCTCTAATGAGGTGGAATCCAAAGTGACATATAGGTTTAGATCTGAGATAGCAGCAATGAAGAATGAGATGGTAGCTTAAATCATGAGGTCTATTACTAGTTTGCAAAGGAACCCTATGTCAGAGGATGGCTATGAGGAAGCTGCCAAAGATTTTGAAGCTTCTACCGAAGGTGCTAGACATAGTAGAGATGACAGAGATGATTGGTTGGAAAGATCTATGGATCAGTTGAATACACGCCCTAGGATGGAAGTTCCTAATTTTTTAGGTATGTTGAACCCTAAGGACCTGATTGATTGGATCATAGAATTAGAAGACTACTTTGAGCTGGAAGATATTAGAGACCCTCTTGTGTGCTAAAATGTTGACACACTTCTATGAATCATTCCATCCAAGGTTGCTCAAGAATGAGGCCTCAAATGTCGATCCATAGCTCTCTAGTCATGGAGTGCAAAGGTTTGAAATGGAGGCCCTCAGATTGACGTGGTTAGTGCCTATGCAAGTACACCATGAAATGAGAGATTCAATAAATGAAAATGAGATCCACTCTATGATAACAATACATGAAAATAAATTAATCTAAATGATAACAATGCATGATTAATCTATGAAAGGAAATACAAATGCACATTTAATCTATGGAAATAAACATGAATCTAATCTACATGAATAGCCATGAATGCAAGAAGAAGAAGACAATAAGAGAGAAGTTGCAATATCCAAGCTCAAGTGCTCAAATGCTCCTCCAAAATTGCTCTCCAAACCTGTAGCATAACAATACTATGAAAACCTAATATATGAATGATTGGTGATTGATGATTATCAAATGAGAATGAGAGATTTCCTTATATAGGAAAGTGAACGGTTGAGATTAAGAGGCAAAAAGAAATAATCAATGGTTGAGATTAAGAGGCAAAAAACCCACCACTTAGGAAGATGTGAAGAAAAATGAATTTTATTTTATTTAATTTAATTTATTTCCTTTTTCAACAAATAAAGTGTTTTAAGTGGGGATTTTTATTTATTTAATTAAAAGAGGGGTTTTCTTTCAATTATTTAAATTAGAAGAATTTTATTTAATTAAATGGGGGAAATTGAATTTAATTAAATAAGAGGAATTTTATTTAATTAAAAGGGATAAATTTAATTTAATTAAATAAGATAAATTTTATTCAATTAAAAGGGAGATTAAATCTTTCAATTAAATAAGATAAATTTTATTTAATTAAAAAAAAATTAAATCTTTTAATTAGATAAAAATGATCAAACCTTAAGATATATTGAAATAATTGAATAATTAAATTAATTACAATTTGATCAAGGAAATTGATTTGAATTGAAAATGTTCCAAAGCATTGATTCATAAAATTTGATAAATTGATAAAATGATAAATGGGGCCCAAAGTCTAGGCGACCATTTACGCGTGCATACATTTGCCCCTCTTTGACTAACGTGTGGTTGACTCGGGAACACATGTAGTCAAAGAATGCAGTTGAAGTGTGAGGTCAACTTGGGATCACAAAACAACCCAGATTTGTGGTTGATTCGAGAACACATCGGGACAAAAAAAAAAGCACAATTGAAAAAGACAAAGTCAACACCAAAATAAGTAATTGACATATCAAAGATAAGAATCTCTAGCAAGACTGATATAATTGATAAAGCTGAATCAAAGATTGAAGTTTGATAGGTACTGCCCCCTCGTGATCGAAATCAAAATAAGATAGAGGAGAAACAACAAATTGAAAATTTGATCAAATCAAACTAAAGATAAGGTTCTTGATGTAAGATGAAAGATATAAGGATCCCAGAACCAAGGTAGATCATTAAGCACAAAATATTATGCCCCAAGATTGAATTAGAAGAAAAGAAGAAAAGAACAAGAACAAGAAGAACAAGAAGAAAGAGAAGAAGAAGAAGAAGAAGAAGAAGAAGAAGAAGAAGAAGAAGAAGAAGTGGTGGGGTGAAAGCAAATGGAAGATAGAAGTTTGGAAGAGGTGGAAAGAAATGGAGAGAAGAAAGAGAATTTGCCTCAAGAGAGAGAATGCCCCAAAATTAATCAACTGTTTAAGATAGAAAATTTTGATTGAGATCACGAAAGAAGATAAGGAAATGAAGATCAAACATGATCACAGTCAACTAAAAGTCCACAAGAAAGATGAAGGAAACCCTCTCAAAATCATAATGCAGCCTAGTGGTAAATATTTTAAGATGATTATTGATGGAGGAAGTCGTGATAACTTTGTTTGTGAGGAGATGGTTCACAAGTTTAGTTTAAGGAGGTTGAAACATCCTTGTCCTTATAAGATAAGTCGGTTACAAGAAATTCATTTTGTAGACGTGAAGGAGAAATGCTTGGTAAGTTTTCACGTTGGTTCTTATAAGGATGAAGTATTATGTGACATTATGGAGATGAGTTCTTGTGATGTTTTACTTGGGAGACCTTGACATTATGATATAGAGGCTATTCATGACTGTAAGATGAACCTCTTTACTATCTTGAAAGATGGACAGATGTTTATTTTGATTTTTTTGAAGGATGAAAACAAAGGAAGGAGGAACTTGAGCATTGGTAGAAAATCTGAGATAACTGCAGGGGTTGGTACAGACATTAAGGTTCAGAGATCTGAAGGCACTTCAGAGAGTGCTAGTAGTAAGAGAAAGAGGAAGAAGAACTGAGGCATAGGTGTATCAGTTAAGGACTCAAAGGACATGTATATCAAGAATCGGTTTGGGATCTATGTGATGAATCTTAGAAGATATTTGTGGGGCTTCTAGAACATCTTTTTTGCACCTGGAGTGTCTGAAGTAGGAGCATCCTAGGGAATTTCACAATCCTATGTCAATTGAAATATGTTTAAAGTTATGTTTGGTGCTCAGTAGGTGAGTTGGTGGAGCTCTATGGATTCAAGTCGTTTCGGTTCTTGGTTCTTGGTGGAAGGAGTGTCTTGCTTGACCGAATGGATTCAGTGTAAATATTGGCAGTGTTGATTCACCGAACAAGCTCGATGGCTTTATCTATGCTCGATACCAACTTGGGGTCTCGGTTGATGAGTTCACCGATGACTTTTATGGATTGTGGGGACATTGGAGATTGCATCCGTGATTTGAGTGGGTCATTGGGATCGTACAGAGTTCTGAGGCATGTGGATTGATGCATTGGATCTTGTGTGGACCTAAATCTGATTTGGTGCTTTCTTTTATGTATTTATTGTTTGTTTGAAGCCGACTGGGTCCTTTTATATGATTCATCGTAAAATGTATTGGGCTTATTTTCATTTAATATTTGTTTGTGAAGTCAATTTGTGGTTGTGTTGTATATAAGGAGTATGTAGGTAGCATTTTAGGATCCAGAGGAAGAGAGAGGAGTCGAGTTGATAGAAGACTATAGTAAGTGGGTAAGAAGTAAACTTGTAAGATTGCTTGGTGGCTTGTGAGCACAAGTTTAAATCTAGTTTCTTCCACTTAGCTATAGGGTAGGCTAGTGAAGTTGGATTCTTTGTGAGATCTTGTTGAAATTATTAATGTATTGGCCATAGCCTAGAAGGCCTTACAGCCTAACATGTTGCATGTAGTGCTCAGTTAAATAAATAAAAACTAGTTTTTGTTGTTTATATATGGTCTTGTTGTGTTTCCGTTATGGTTTTTGTGGCTGGCTGCAAGTTTGGACAGTCCATTATTGGATCCTCCGAACTTGATTACATCAATGTCCTATAGAAAAAAGGACCAAATTGGATCCCAAATCACAAGTGTATATTTGTCTACTATGAGAGGATTAGTTTGGGTTCAGATTGTATAGTCCAATTGATAAGAAAGTTATTTAAAGCAGAGATATTGTTTTTATGAAAAGGTGTTTCCAACCCATACTATGCAAGAAGGAAAGACAAAGGAATATATACCTTTGAAAGATGTTGTTAACAATGGTGACACCCATACTTGTGCTTTACCTTCATAGTATGTAAAAAGTGGAGAATTTTATCAGAGAATTTCAATACCTCCTATGACATATTTCATGCCCACCCCTGGTTACCCACAGTCCCTATCTGAAACTTGTTCTATGGGTAATATGTGGAACGTTGGTGTAGAGGATTATTCACAAAACCAAACACAATCAATCTCTAGCGCGAGTGATGATGGAAATACCCACAGTGAACAAAACCTCTCTTCACACTCAACGCTGCCTTCAAATCTACAACTCGAGCCTGACATCCATGGTAATAGGGGACTTCAAAATGAATTGCCTACCATGCAATTCTGAGCAGTGGAAAATCATGGCAATATGGCTCGAGAGGTAGTCACAACAATGTTGAATTCAGACCCTTCCATGCAATTCCATGCAACTCCATAGACATTGATGGCTCGGTAGATAGTCTTTTATCTGGGCGTGATGGCTGGGAAGGTAGTTGTGCATCTGCATGTGGTACATCAGGCGACAATAAAAACAACTTTAGTGGTCATTTTTATGCCACCTGCTTTGGTATTAATCAGCAATATCACCCATTAATTTGTATGTCATCGCCCACAGTCAACAATTCTCTGCCGCAATGTCTTCAAACTGACTACGGTCGGCTCGTGGATAGCTCGGCCAATGATGTGGATAGGTTAGAGCCCATTAAACACAGTGGGAGTAGACATTTGGATGGTACATGGGACAAAATAATTTTCTATTCTCGGTATACGCAGGCCATAAATGATTTTCGAGTGGTTTTCAATAATGAACAAATGAACATTAATGTTATTTTGAATATGGCCGGGGTTGTATTTGAGTACGAAAAAGTCATTGCAATTAACAAGCTTGTGGCCCCTATTGTGAACACTAATCTGCAATCAAATTCAATTAATAAATCTCATGAAGTCTCTGCAGTAAGGAGTTCCATTACACAGAGAAAGATTCCAACCAAGTTCTTTAATTATGAACTTTTGTTTTCAGATGAAACAGAGCCAGGGCTATTGCTCTCTAATCAAATAGAGCCTGTAAATTTTAAAGCTGCTTGTAAAGCAGTGGATTGTCACAAATGACAGAATCCGATGCAAGAGGAAATGAATTCTCTGATAGCTAATAGCACTTGGGATTTGGTTCCATTGCTGCCAAATTGTAGATCATTAAAATATAGATGGATTTTTAGGTTGAAATAAGAAGACGAAGGTAAGAGGAGATACAAAGCCATACTGGTTATGAAAGGTTTTGATCAGCAAAAGGGAATTGATTTCAATGAAATCTTCTCACCAGTAGTCAAAATGACTACCCTTCGTGCAATCTTGGGCTTGGTTGTAGTTTGGAACCTTGAATAGCTTGATGTCAAAATAACATTTCTTTATGGTGACATAAATGATGCAGCCTGAAGGTTTTGTGAAACATGAACAAGAGAATCTATATTTCAGAATAAAGTGAAGCTTATATGGGCTCAAACAAGCCGTGAGGTAGTGGTACCTCAAGTTTTATGTTTTATGGTTGAGCATTAGTTTATATGTTATGAATTTGATTTGTGTGTTTACTACAAAAGGTTATTGTTCTTCTCTTGCTCTATGTTCATGACATGCTAGTAACTGACACTAGTATGAATATTATTTGTGAATTGATACAATATTTAGCACAACAATTTGCAAAGAGGGATTTAGGGGATGGGAGATGGATACTTGGTATGACCATTATCCAGGATAGACAAAAGAAAGAAATCAAGTTGTCATAAGAAAACTAAATTCACAAAGTTTTGGACAAGTTTGGCATGACAGATGCCAAAGTGGTCAACACTCCATTAGTTGATCATTTTCATTTATCTTCACCAATGTGTCCTAAGAACCAAGAGGAACAAGAATAAATAAAGGGAATTTCATATTCTTGAGCTATATGCAGTCTTTTGTACGGTATGGTGTGCACTCACCCAGATTTCCCATGGAGTGAGAGTGGTAAGAAGATTTATGAGTGACCTGGGAAAACCATTTTGGAGTGAAGTTAAATAGATTTTGAGGTATCTCAAAGGTAATTTTGATTTTGTTTTGTGTTTTTGTGGGAAGGATGCCTCATTAAATTTTTTTTTTTTTTTTAAACTGTGATATGGTCGATGATTTAGACAAGTGAAGACCAACTACTATTTAGGTATTTATGTTTGCTGGAGTAGAAATCAATTGGGTTTCAAGGTTGCAACAAGTGGTTTCACTTTCTACAATAGTAGTTGAATACATTGCTCTCACTGAAGGAGCAAAGGAGGTGATATAGTTGCAATAGTTATTTGGTAAGTAGGATTGTAAAAAACATGGTTCTACTCTATTTTTTTTATATAGTGTTATTCACTTAACAAAGAATGTTGCCTTTCACAGTCATACCAAATATATTTCGGTCCATTTTCATTTCATTTGAAGTGTTCTTGAGGGGGGAAAATTACAAGTAGAGAAAATTGACACCAAAGAAAATCTAGTTGATACATTAACTAAGATTATTCCATGGGAGAAGTTGAAGTTTTGTTAAGATTTTCTTAGCATTATCAAGATGCAACATTAGGAGAAAAGTAGGGGATAGTCTTTGGTGCAGCAACCATTGAACTTCAAGTTGGAGATTGTTGGATAAGTGAAGTCCAACAATTTTTTGTCTTTCCCTCCAAGACTTCCTTGACCATTCACATTCTAGATAAGGATTGTATGCTTATTTATTCGAATCGACTACTACTAAATAATGTGTTGTAAAACCGAGAATAATAAAGATTTTTCACTACTGTAATGAATATAGGCGATTAATGAACCACTATAAAATGTTTGTTTTTTTCTCTATGTTTTTCATCCTTATTTCAGTTCTGTATTTTTCATTCTTTTATTTGCTCTTCAAAATTTCACAGTTTGTGGGTAGTCTAAAAGAGAACATAAGTCTAAGGATGATTCAAATTAGTTTGATAGTGATCTAAAACCATCTGTATATGATATAATGATCAGGGATGACAAAAAAGGAAACTCCAATTTCTTGGTACTTTCTATGTTTTACTAATTAACACTTTCAAAGGTCTTCAGAGTGGAAAATTGTGCCTAAAGTTTCATTCATCCCTTAAATTGGTAGCCAAAGGAATGGTTGTAAGGGACTAAAATTACATCTATTTGATGCATTTCAAGCACTGAAAGTGGTTTTGAATTATGAGGAAAAAGTAGAAGGTTACAAGCCTACCAAGTTGGGGTGTCCAATTATTTTATTCTCTAAAAATTTGTTATTTTATCTCTTATTTTATTCTCAAAAAATCTTCAATTCAAATTAGTTGGAATCCTTAGACTATTGGGATTCTATTTATATGTTTTTTTTGTTTTGTTTTTTATCTCCAAAACTCTTGATTTGAATTGGCTAGAATCCTCAAACTATTGGGATTCCATATATGTGCATTAAACTCATTTTGAATATTAATTGGGCACTTTTGATGCTAATAACCCATATTTCAATTTTTTCTATTATCTATTTTTCACAAGTCTTGCAGGTTTTTTCTTACCTAGTACTACTATTGAATTTTTTTATTAAATTAGATTTGTGGTATCAGAGCTTGTATGATTTTGTATGTCATATTGCACATGGTCTAGTTATTGAAGATTGAAATTGGAGACACATAACCCATTTATTTACCTCCCTATGAGGCAATGCCAAAAAAAATGGTAGACGCAGACCCCTCTAAAGCCATAGTGGAAGAGTCCTTGAAAAAATAGAGGGATGAGATGATGATTCAAATATCTCAAATTATTTGAAATACCAAGCAATTAGGTGCAAAAGAAAAATAATCCAGTAGCCACACCACTTTCAAGGTAGATGTAAATTTTAATATCCTAAATTTCTACAAAATAATTGATGTGGATGAAATATTTAAATGGTAAAAAAAATTAGATCGATAATTCTCTATGAATATCTTTTCCAATTCTAAAAAGATGACATTTTCCCACCTCAAAGATGAAGTGTGTGAACAAAAATCATGAGAAGGAAAATTTACATCAAAGAAGAATAATTCTATAAGAGATGAAGAAGCGGAAATAAATATAGAGCCTACATGGGAGGAATTTGTAGAATTTATTATAGAAGAAGTTTTTCTTGAAGACACATATGAGAAAAAATACATGGAGTGTCAACTGTTGCGACAAAAGAAAGTCCAAACAAAACAAGATTACACAAATAATTTTGATGCTTTATTGGAAAATCATGGCATCCAAGATTCAAATAAGCACTACGTATTGAAATATCATAGTGGGATACATAGATATATTTGAATAGAGGTTTCCTTCCTCAATATTGATGTGTTAGGAACTACTTATAAATATGTCACAAAAATTGAGAAGTTAAAACAAAATAGGAAGAAAGATTTGTTTGTAAATAGTTAATCTAGGGGAGAAAATACTAGTGAATTCTTAGGAAAATATAACACTACATAATTTTCTAAATAATGACCAATATCCAATAAATATGCCAAACACACACACACACACACACACACAGGTGTGTGTGTGTGTGTGTGTGTGTGTGTGTGTGTGTGTGTGTGTGTGTGTGTTTGTGTGAAATCTATAATAGTCATCAACAAAATACTAAAGATTACATTGAGAAATTAGAACATAGCATAAACACAAATTGCAAAAAGGAATTTAATTTACAAACAAATCCTTTTCATAAAAATATGGTGAGAAGACTATTGATTCATATATTTATGCCATGGAAGATATGAAAAGAAGGTTGCCTCAAGAAGATGTAGAAAAATCTTTTCATTCACAAATTTGGGTAATAGAAAAACCATTACATTTTATTGTTTTTGATAAAAGAAGCAGAAACAGGGTGCTGACCCAAGGTATAGAAGTGAGCTGACTAAACAGACTTAACATAATATTAAATCAGCATAGTCAACAGAATAAAGCAAGTAAAGCATCATCTACCTCTATCAAAAACCAAAACATAGAAGCTAAAATAGTAGCATAAAGTATCCCACATACGAAAAATATCAAAGTCCATCAACTAAATAATTAAACCATGCCACGCAGGGCCATTAAACACAATTAAAGTCTTAAGCTTAAAACTAAAATTAAAGAAACTAGCCAACTATAAGGCTTGGGGGCTATAGTGTAACAACACCCCTTACCACCCTTCACCAGCAGCTGGATCTTTTGTCGTCCCATAAGCACTTTGACAGTAGCAGATCTGCCCACTCCTCGTTCAGAAACTTGAAGAGTTCCCTATTTTCTTCAACAAACTCCTTCCCGACAGAGGCCTTCTCATTCAGAAAACAAAGGGTAGTGGTAGAGGCATGCATGACCAAATGGCGAATGTCGCATGTCGGCGAGTGGGGAATTGGCGATTGTTTTACATATATTCGTTTCACCGTATCGCCTGGCCATTATTAATATTTAGTCCAATGCCCGGGCCCATCGCCCCGCACGATATTTAATTTTATACTTTTCTTACAAATTATCGCCAATGGAATCTAATTTTTGGTCCCCATAAAATTTAAAAATTCGCCTATAATTTCTAGGCGGCCCCAAATGGACGGCCTATATTCGCCACTAGTTTTATAAATATATTTATAGGCGGCCCCAAATTCGCTCGGCATTTTGCGGACGCGTGTCTCAAACCGACCCCAATTCGCCAACTTTATTATTCACACTTCATCTTGGGCGACCCGTAATTGCCTCGCAAATAACAAAAGACGTGTTCAAATTACGCGGGCTTCGCCAAATTTGTATATCTTGACCTAATACCTCCCGCCGAATTCGCCAAATAAGGATAGTATAAAAA
>MU225770.1:544328-567859 GCA_018584345.1 Thuja plicata
TGCTTTTGTAAAAATTGGAATTGGAATTTGAAATTCCAATTCCACCTATTTAGGTGGAAGATGATATTCCCATTTTGGGGGCAAAATGAGAATTTCAGAATTCCAATTCCATTTTTTTCCAAGGACCTAAACATGGAATTTGGCATTATCCAGAATTAGATAATGCCAATTCTGGTCCAATTCCTGCTGCCAAACGGGCCCTTAAAGAACAAGTTATGAAGTTTCAGTCTTATAATAAGCTCAGTCCGTATAAAAATGTTACTCAGCTTATGTAATCATTATCAAGTTTGTAATTGTAATATGATATATAATCATTACTCTTTCTTTGTGAGCCTTATGGTCGAAGTATTGATAATTCAACTATGTTATTTTCTAAGTTTAATTTTGCAATTTTTAATTCCTTCATCCAATATTAAAATAAATAAATAATTTTTTTATTTATCTTCAAAACTAGCAATAGATGAACTTGGTTGAACTTATAAAATACTATGAGAATTTCAATATAGTCTACCTTCAGAATATTTTTCCACTGAATCATTATTTGATTAGAACTATTGTTTTCCAAAATTTATCCAGTGTTTTAAGGTTCTTACAACAGTAGGGGAGATGAGCCAGTAATCAATAGGGGGTTCAATAACCGTGACCTTTTTATCATGTTGACCCCCCAATTACTAATACAAAAGGAGCCCCAAAAATGAAAACACATGTACCAATAGTCGATCACACATGTACTAATAGCCAATCATTGTTTACCTTTTTGGTTGGTAATTGGCTCATTTGTGCACCACTATTGGGACATTTTGTAACAACTACTAACACATGTAGTCACAAGTACATGCATCTTCTACTAAATGACTATTGGTGCAAGAACATAGCCGGCATTGGGCAACACTTTGAAAATGTCATTTTTTACCACTTTGTGTTCGACAGTCTCAACATAGAGATCCCTGAATACTGAGAAGCAAAAACCTTAGTTTTAAGCAGTTAACTCACATAAGAGATACACCAAAAAAATCTTCAATATCTGACATACACTTTAGGATCTATAGGTGTGCAAAGTTAGCCTAGACAACTACTCGGTCATGATCATTTCCCCTAGGTCAAAGGCAAGCACTTCCATTTTTTTATAAAAGCACAAAGCAAAAGACGTGGTCTTAGAAGTTACCTAGTCGTTCTGTTTTAATTGAAAAAGACCTCAATAATTCAATAGTAGTATCGAACACTGTGTTATGAAATGACAACTCGACCGTATGGGAGGTGACCCATACTTTGGAAAAGCTGAATTGCAATAAAGGACAATTAAGCAAACTCCATTAAAACGTGCTCTATATACTTTCTTATTATAACGGTGTGCTTTATAGTTCTGGCGTACACACTATTTATATGTTCTCCTACATTGTAATCAATTACATGGTAAATCAGTCAGTCTCAACGTATACTAGTACATAGTATGATTTTTACACAATGGGATGAAATAATTTCCTACGATACAGCTAAACTCTTTGGAAATTTGTATGCCCATGTTATTTCCCAATAACATTTGTACTTCAAGAATTTTAAAGCTAAATATTTCTGGTTCAGACATTTCTCTCATAGCTTGGTTGGAATCATGGTTGTCTCGCATTGTATTCAGCTGACTGCATAACATTCATATGGACCCAGAAACAGAGCTGTGGAAAAGATGGAAATTTTTTATCTCCTCCATTATCTTCAGGCATGGGTTGAGTTTTCCTTTCCCGCGAAAGAAACAACAGGGTTGAACATTGCATTGAAAAGAGGACAAATGAATAAGGTCCTAAAATGATCTCAAGTTGCAAACTCCAACTTTAAAATTAAATAATAATAATATAGTTGATTATATGTTCAACTTTCCTTATAGGCAAAGGACTGATTCTTGTATTATACAATACAATTGATCATGAACGTTCATCTTTTAGAATCACAATTTTCAGTAGCAACATTTGGATAAAGGTAGCGACCATGGATCACTAGGTTAAGCGTACAAACAAGGGAATTAATCCAAGATGGATAACATGGAATGTTAAATTAGATATAAACCCTTAAGAAATTGTACGTTAAGTTTAGTTAAAAAAAATATTTATTCTCATATATAGTTATATAATTTGAATAAAGTAAAGTTAATATGCTTTGTTTTAATTATCCAATATATTTGAAATTTAATTTGTGTCTATTCCAAATTATTAAAGCTTATATAGTGATATTTATAAAAATATAATTAATAGTAAGTTCTTGTCATTAGAAAATACTTGGAAAATTATGTGTGCATCTTATTATAAATCCTATAAAGTTTGTGAGAAAGTAAAATTAATTACAAGATTGAAATACTTACATGTATAAAAAACATATTTATCTTGACTTGATAAGGATTATTTTTAAAATCTATTTCAACTTGAATATCATTTTTAAAATTTATCTTTGTTACAAGTAATATTGCAAATAAAAGTACACAAGACGTTTGAAAAAAAAAAAAACTACAATAAAATAAATGAATATTGAGAACTTATTTGATGGAAAAGTAAATTGCTTGTTTATTCTATTGGCTGTCACAAAAAGCCTATTAACATGTCATCTAATAGCTTTAGCACTATCATAAATGGAGGTTAACTCAATGTTATACAACTTAGTATGAAAGATTGCCAACAAAAAGAGATCATTGAGTAATCAATTACATGTATTACCTACGTTGTTCTACATAGGATATTTTTTTGTCATACTAGCCTTTATGTGCCTTACCTTGTGCAACATTTTTTTTCTAAATATACTTAATATGTTAGGTATACAAACTTCTCAAGACGGAAAAGTTAATATGATGATAATGTAATTCTTTTGAAAATTATTTTACTTAGTGTTTATAGCATGTATATTATTGAATAAGACATTCATAAAACCCTTGTTTCTAAATAATGGAACAAATCCAAAGATTTTGAGCTTTTAGTGGAATTGAAGTAGTGTAGAATAAGGGAATACCAAATCTTTATTAGAAAGATTATTGTTTATGATCCACAAAAGTATCCTAAAATATTATATGTAAATTATTAGAATGAAGCTTCAATAAGTCCTTTCTCTAGTATATCTCATTCCTTTATTATGAGGCATCACAAGAATCAAACCATTTAATTTATCCCCTTGTGCATGAGCTAAAAATTTCCCTATTTCATCAATGTTAATCATAGATACATCTAGCAAGAGACGACTAACAACAAATTTTGTCTTTGAGAAAGTTTTGTGAGGATACCCATAGGAATAATATTTAAAAGGAAGAACCTCATAATTTAAAAAGTAAATCCAATGCATACTTCTAATAGAATGAATTTTTACATGGCCTACATCAATTTCCACATAGATGTGAGCATATAAAATTATCCTTCTCGCAAAAATGCAATGAGAGGAGTCCCAATATTTTAAGGAGATCAACAATAGAATGAAAAAAATATTGAAAGTCTCTAGAATTCCATTAAAAGGTGGAAAAGATGAACCCAGATCAAAATCTTAGGTGGGGCTCTTTATCTAGATCAATATCCCATTTACCAAGGTTTAATGAACAATAGAACTTGATTAGGAAAGTAAGGTTCTCGCTCCAAAGATAAATTTGTAAAAACCATTCTAGTAAAAATGTAAAGAATAAATCATTTACATCTAAAATAATCTCCATATACTCTTATTCCCAAGCTCACATGTCTAATTCTTACTTGAGAAGGTCATGTGACTCTAAAACAAAAAAAAGTTTACAAATTAAAGTATGTTGTGATAGATAACGAGTACCATTAGCTATAACCTCAAGATTAATATCAAGAACGAAACATACATTGTTTTTTTTTCAAACAACCATTTAATTAAGAATAATTATCAAGCTTATTATCATATTTAAAATCATATAAAACTTACCTAAGAAAATTAATATTATTTTTATAACTACAAATCATGACTTCATTAGCTTAATAGCATCTTTACAAAAAAAATGAAGTTGAAAGAATACCGCTAATTTCTTATAGATCATACCACATATTAATCCCTAAATTTAGAGACCACATGAAAATGATTAAATAAAACCAAAAATTAACACAACCAAGTTATAGCACATACACTGACATCAAAAGGTACAACAACAACAACACAAAACCCTTTCATCACAACAAAAGCAAAACCCTCCTCCAATAACTATAATATCCTTGCTCTCACACAAATTAATTAAAACCACCGCAAAATAAATATAGCATTCGACCTTAAATCAAGGCAAAAGCTCCCAAAGGAGGATGAATTGACGTGGAACGTTCAGAATGCCATAAATATCTCGATATGGTCCACCCTTGAAACATTCACTAACCATTCATTATTACTTTAGAAAACTGCTGATCCAAAAACTTATCCAGACTATTTAATGGCTCCTAAAAAAGCAAGCAACCGTCTAAGATGCCACTTTAGCCAAAAGGAAAAGCAAAAGAAGTGGTCTCAAAAGTTACAGCGCATGGTGAGTCATCGTGTTCGCAATGCTGATTGAAGAACACGGTGTGATGAAATGACCATTCAATAATACACCTACGAAAAATGATCCATTCTTTGGGAAAACAAGAGTTGCAGACAAAGATACAATTACGTAAACCAATACAAATGTACATTATACTTTTATCATATTATTACAGTCGGTCACTAGCTGAAGCCAACTGGTACACAGATATGTCTAACATTATAATACTCTTCTCGGTATTTCAGCAAATATCAAATATAAACTACTGTAGTCACACAACTAGATGTAATAGTTCAACACAGTACAGATAAATTTACACACACATTTTTTTTTTCAAGAACAGGTTACCCAGAGGTGATTGGCTTGTACTTCAAATATTTCTAGTTTAATAGGCTTGTTCAGACAGTGCTCTCATTGCTTCAAATCGTGGCTCTTTGGCATCATATTTCTGCTGACTGTAAACATTCATGTAATCCCCGAAAGAGAACTTTGGATAGAATGCAGAAACTTGTTCTCCTCGATTATCTTCAACCATGGGTTTTGTTTTTTCTTCTAGGGCAATAGGAGCAGCAGGATAGACCAGTGCATTCAGAGAAGGATTGTAGAAAGATGCGACTGATAACCGGTTTCCATCTTTGGTAGGAAGAATGCGATGCCATGCACTCTTGTACTTCCCTCCACTTACAACTTCCAACTGGTCTCCAATGTCTATGACAATGGAGTAAGGCAGAGGCTCCACATCAATCCATTGCCCCTCACTCTGGACTTGAAGCCCGGGGACCTCATCATCTTGGAAGAGAAGAATGAGGCCACCTGCATCTGTGTGAGCTCGCAGGCCGTCGATCAGATCTGGTCTTGAGCATGGCGGATAGTGACTCACTTTGGTGCCAAACAATGGCTTCTCTCCTCCTGCAAATGCCTCTTTTATATATGTCTTCTCCAGTCCTAAATTCAAGCTTATTATCTCCAGCAGGATCTCTGAGAGTTTGTAGATCTCTTGCTGGAATTCTTCTATGGTTTCCCTGCATATAAACAAAAACCCATTAATTTGCTTCTCAAAACTTTTATTGAGACTCAACACCCATCTTGATTTCAAGAAAAGAGAAAAGCCTTCCTTGGATATTGCAAAAAGAAAATTGGACGATTGGAATCTTCCTCCTCTCATCTCTGCTGCTCTTTAGCCCTCTCATGACTTTGGGTTTATTCTATGTTTTAGCCTAGGGTTTTAACCTCCTATGAACTTTAAAACCCTATGAACTCAACGAATGTATTTCATGTCTACCTATTTGTATGGATACTCCAACTTTCACTGTTGTATGAGGAGAATCGAATGATCGGTATCTTCCTCTCCCTTCTCTACAGTTGCTTTAGTCTCTTCCTCCTCCCTATAGCCACTTCACATCACTGAATTTATTCCATGTTTTATGCTACGGACTTCAAACTCCTATTTACTTTAAGACTCCCATAAGCTCAAAGAAAGTAATTTGGCTTCTTTCTCCCCACTTCTCTGCTACTGCTTTAGCCAGCTCGTTACATTGGATTTATACTAGATTCCTTTATGCTATGGACTCTAAGCTCCTATGGAATTTAAGACCATTATGATCTCTATGAATGCACCCACTTTTCTTCACATGTATTTAGAAATGATAAATTAGACAGTTTTCATTCCAAAAAAATTAGTAAAAGAAGAAACCAAAATGTACTTGAAATCGCTGGGCTGTGCTGGCCAGGAACTTGTCTTTTGCAGGTCGCTAATCATGATAATGTCTTCCCAATCAACATCACTAATCTTCTGCGGCTCCATGGGAATTTTTCCCATCTGTTCGTCCAATATCAGATTATTCAGTTGTTTAACCATGGGCGACTCGTTGAAGCTTTCCTCCCTGTTCAGCTTGTAGTCCTCTTTGCACAACTTCTTGACACGATCCATGAGACTGTGACTTATGCCATGGTTCAAAAGCTGAGAAAGCCAAAAGTATCAAGAAATCAGAGATTCGTAACAATTTCATGACTTAGATAGAGCTTCATAAACACATATTTTTGTGTGTTTTGAATCTATAATATAGTTTAACGTCAATATTTAAGATCACATTTTTTGATCTACTTTCAGAATAAGATCATATTTTCTTATCTACCCTCAAAATATTAAAATATGACTATCATTTCAAATCATATTTTGCGATCTATCTTCAAAATTATAAAATACGACTGGATGTTTCAGATCATATTTGTCTTCAAAAGAGTAAGATATGACCAGATGTTTCCACTCATTTTTCGTAATCCATCTTCAAAATGATAATATATGATTAGAAAAGAGAACCAAAACAATAGAAACAGATTAACAAAGCTAAATATAATGATGATGCAGTCGTCAGGAAGGGGCCCTATCAGGTGACCCAGCCTCGCAGCCCACACAACTCACATTGGGTTGCCTGATAAGACCCACTAGTCATGACTGCATCAATTGAAGAAGGGGAACTCATCCAACAAAGAAAGAAACAAAATTAGCTAGCTGAAATTATTTGGAAAACAAGGAAGAAATAAAGAGAGCTAAATGGATGTGGGAAGGAAAGAAATCAAAGTAGTCAGCTGAAGTTTTTACAGAATATATGGTGCTAGTACCTGAAAGAATCCAGGAGTCTCACAAGCATTTGCAATCTGAGACATGATATCTTCTCTACCTTCTCCATTGAAATTCCCCATATCTATCACAGGGATGGCCATTTCGGAAATAAATCAAAGAGCGGGAAAACCTAATGAAAATTAGAGCTAGAGATACTTCTCTGAAACGAGCTTGAGAAAATAAACAACACACAACATGTATATATATCAAATTTTACCTCTGGTAAGGCTGACCCAAGGTGTTAAATCTCAACCCTACCCAGCTTGATGCCCAAGTCAATGTACGTTCTCCACATGGCAATAATGGTACAAGGCATTCAGGCCGAAAAGCATCGCCCATATCCTAAAGGACTCCATTTTCCCAGTTAAACCTTAATTATTGTAGTAGCTTACATTGAGTGCCTTGTTGTGATACTTTAAGGTTAAATTTTTACTGATGAAATTTTCATAATGTTTAATGTAGGATGGCATTTGATAATATAGATTTGAAACTTCACAATCATTTAGAATTATTAGGTATGATTTTGATAGGTTCAAAGTTAAGGTGTACAATCTTTGGGGGCCTCTTTTCATCATGTGTTTGTTTGGTTAAGTCATTATTGTCTTATTGATCACAATTCATAATGACAAAACATTCAAATAGAAATTAAATTTTATTGTGTTTTGAAAAAGATTGATTTTATTTACAATTCATAGAACTTATAAATATATCTAATTAAAAAACAAAACTCGCCATAGTTATCTCATATAGTTGGTAAAAATGACCATTAAGCCCTTCAATCCGTAACAATTATCACTCCATTTACCCCTCAAAATAACCACAAGATTACAACCCAATAATCAAGATTATAACCCATGATCAACTATAAAAAAAAATAGAAAAGAGAGTTGTAGAAGTGGGCTCAGTCGATTGTCCAGAGCAGGCCCCATCGTTTGCTGGAAATGTCGATGGCAGAATTATCTCCGCAACGATCGGGATAAGCTTGACGTACAACAGATATACGTGTCACGAATTTGACAATCAAATTGCAGTTTTGAACGGACAGATTGACTAGTCTTCTGTGTATTAGATTTAGTCAATGACTTCTATTAATTGAAGATTAATGGCTGCTCTATTACATTTGAGTAAATGAAAAAACTGTTTTCAGACAGACTTTAAAAATAAGCTCTTGTAGTTTGTTCGCTAGGTTCTCTTCAGGTTTCCTGTTTCTCTCAGTTAATTTAATTTGCATTGTGTTCTTCTATTTATTATATATGTGTAGATATATATTATAAAAAAAAATCAATTGTCAAATATTAAAATAATGAATAACTTCTGTATAATTAATTTTTTTAATTTAAAAATTCAACTTTTTATTTGTACAAATTATAATTAAATATTAAGTATTTAAATTCGTGGTTGTGACTCATTTATTTGAATTTGGTGAAAATTATTACTGTTCTGAAATCTGTATACAATTTATTTTGACCATTTGATTAATATTTTGTTTTATTAAAAAATATATACTTTTTTCTATATTATTTAATTTTAATATAAATTTCTGATAAATTTTTATTTTTTTTAATATTGTTTAATCTTGTAGAATTCAAATGATATTCTTGCATAATTAAAAAGTAATATTTATCAATCAATTTTAGTTTTTTTTTTTGAAAATTTTTATTAATCACTATATTTTATTTTATTATTCATTGTAAAATATTTTCAAAATTTAAAATTTTTATTTGTATAAATTAGAACTAAATATTAATTATTTAAATTGATTATTAAGGTTATTTTATTTTATTTTAGAGAAAATTATTATTGTTAAAAAAAATTTAGGCAATCTTATTTATTTTCAAATTGAAATATTTTTTGTCTTTTGTTATTACTATTATATAATTTGATTAATACTAAAGTTTAGAGTTTGTATTCTTGGCTTTTTGGTTGAATCTCTTTTTTATTTTAGTTATTTTTTAAAAATAAATTATAATATCAAATTTGCTACATTTCTTCTTTAGAAAACAAATCTTATCAATTTGTAATATTATTTTTCAAATTAATAAAATAAATCTTATTGTACAAATCTTCATTTTGTCGAATTTGTAATACTATTATCAAATTATTCATATCAAATTTGTTTGTGCAAGTGAAATTTTTTATATTGTACATTATTGTCATATTCAAATTTTTTTATTCGTATTGATTTAACTTTGGATTCATTTTGATTAAATGTCTTAGTAAAGTTACATAGTGATTAATTATATATATAATGAACTTTGACATATTATTATTTTAAGTTTAGATTAGTTTTGATTTTTAATGATTATTGTTTACTTTCATTTTTCCACATTTTAAAATATATGACATTTCTCAAAACCTTTTTACACATATTTTGATGTATTAACTTAATCATTAGAAAGTAGTTTCATACATCACATCTCTATCTTACTATTTTACTTTTCTTTTCTTAGGTCAACCTTGTAGTAGGTAGGTTTGATCCCACACGACACATAATTGACTCCAATAGTAAATTTTCTACTCACCCGTTCCTACCAACCATTGGAAGCCAACTTTTTACACATTTGTGCAATTGTTCCTTATGTATTTTTATTGACAGATATTTTTTGGACACATACTAGATTATTCAAAAGCTTAAGAATTTCTTTGTATTTAAATAAAATATGACATTACGCATAACCTTTTTATACATATTTTTATGTATTAACTTAATCATTAGAAAGTAGTTTCATACATCACATCTCTATCTTATTATTTTACTTTTCTTTTCCTAGGTCAACCTTGTAGTCGGTAGGTTTGATCTCACATGACACATAATTGACTCCAATAGTAAATTTCTACTCACTCTTTCCTACCAACCATTGGAAACCAACTTTTTTACTAACAAATATTTTTGGACACCAACTTTCATTATGTCTTTTTATTGACACATATTTTTTTGGACACATACTAGATTATTCAAAAACCTAAATTTTTTTTTGTATTTAAATAAATGATTTGTAACATTTATAAATCCTTTTTAATTTATGTAACAATTTAAACCAATGAAAAATTTATCACAACTTCCTATTATGAACATGGCTGTACACCGTCAATTTTAAGTCCAACTTTGATTACTTTAAAAAAGAAGTGTGTATAGTGGGGACACGATCAGGTATCTTAAGGCAGAAGGAGTCACGTCAAATAATGAATGGATGGTTTCGAATGTGTCCCGAACTCACCAAGAAATAAGTTAAAGATTGCACTCATGAGGGTCTGTCACAAAACTTTCGAAAGAACATGGACCACTTCTTTTTTTATGTGGGTCACTTTTTATGATTTTTTTTATTTTAGAAAAGTGCGTCTGGTACACAAGAAAGTGATTTGGAGTCGGGGTCGACAGAGAATCTATCTACTTTCTTCAAATTCAGCGTGCACAATTTTCACACTGTTTGTTTAAAAATTTCCTTTTCTTCTAAGACGTTTTAAGTAGTCCAAAAGCCTGGTTTCCTTGTTCTTTCCTTGTGGAAGAAAGTTCAAACAAAATACAAAAGTTCAGTCGAACATGGCGATAAGAGCTGTAGGCGGTCCCATTCTCAGCCCCAAGTGTTACAGACAATTTGATATTATTCGACTCCATGTTAGTTTTGCTTTCTCGGTAAGTACTTCCACCACCAAAAACAAAAAACTTTGTGCAATTTGTGATTGTCTTCATTGATTGACCTCAGATATTTGAGCTTTTAGATTGATTTCAGACTGACCACATAAAGTTTGTTCTGTCACGCATTAAAAACATGGCAACTTTATCCACCATTAGAAATAGAGCAAGTCATGAAACAGCATACCCTTCATAGAAAGAAACCCTTTTAAAAGTATTCTCAGAAGGAGGATTTATATTACATAGTTTAAGTTAATCAAGGGTTTGTTTCTCTTGAATTTCATGGAGGTTAACCATGCAAAACCTATTCCTAGAAATGGCCATTGTTATATTTGCATTTCTCTACGTGTTTTACCTTTTGGAATAGGGAATTCATCTTGTTTGATCAACTAAGTGGGTAGTTAATGACTTCTTTAGCCTCGCTTATCTTATTAGTTATTTCTCAATGACATAATTATGTTTTTAGAAAGAAGGCATGTGTTGAAGTGAATACATTTTATTCTAGCTATTATGAGTGACAAATCTATGGAGAAATAGACCTATTTTTATATCTTAAAAACATTACAAACATATAAATTGGTAGCTTGCAACCATTTCATACTTAAAAAGGTGTCTCAACTTTATATATTATTGCTATTAACTATTAATTAATATTTTTTAAATTTTAATTTTATTTTAAATGGTAGAGGCTATTGAATCAACTACATTGAGATAACCACTAGAGTACAAAACAAAGATACAATGTGAAAGCTTCCAAGAAATTGTACAACCAGCCTTAAAATAGTTAGTAAGACAAGAGTAAGGACCCAAACCCAATCCCTTAAACTATAAAAAATGTGTTTTAAGAACATACATCTAGTGAAAAGGAGGTACCTTCCATCCAAACTAAATACAAGAAGTTGAACTAATTAAGAGACCCATAGCCAAGCTCATTAAGATTAATGTTTACTAATACATCGGAATACTATAAATCTGATACAGAGCAATGTTGAGTAATTATCTCTCTTTAGAGAACAAAATAAGAACTAGTATGAATGATTATAATGATGGATTCCTTTAAATATTGTGTTTCAAACTTACATCCTATTGTTATTATGTTTTGATTAGTTGAAAACTAGGAAATATCTATGTTTAGTACCCTCAATTAAAGTGTCTATAACTCCGAACCTTCTAATAAAAAAACAAAGTTGTTAAATGCTTTGAAAGGCACTATAAAAAACCTAATTCATAGATAGTATTAGTCAAATAAGATACACTTAAAAGATAATTAATGGACTATTAAGGATTTAAGTGTGTGTGTGTGTGTGTGTGTGTGTGTGTGTGTGATGATTTATTTTTTACTAGATTCCACCATTCAAATGCAATCCAATTATTCCTAAATCTTCATTAGATCATAAGTATATTTGAATGTGTTTGAATATATTAAATTGAAACACATAACTTTCAAGTAGTTTAACAACCATAGATATTGTATAACAGGTTATGACAACTATAAATGCATCTTTCATTTTTACAAGTGGAGACAATGACTAACTTGGAAGTTGAAATCCATAGACAAATTATAGCGCATTTTTTGTTCATTAGTCTAAATCATGGTTTTAGCAAACCACATATTGTTTATGCTATTTTTGTCTCCTACTTATTAGTCCTTGAGGATGAATTGAATATTTTGTACATGTATTGTCATTCTACCGAGGATATTCCAAAACCATCTTGTCCGGCTATAATTTTGTTTGTGTACTATTTCTTTTAATTGTTGGAAATTAAGTAGTATATTGCATAGAATAATATAATATATAATAAATTGTCATGTTTATTTTAATTTATTATGTATTAGTCATTACTGAGTTTTTAGTTAGCTTTTTTTTAGCTATAGGTTGTATGGCCTCATAAACCCACCAAATATAATAATGATTGAGTTGAAGGTGAATGACTGAGCTTGTTGTGTGAGACCCTTGGGCTCTTTCTTTATTTTTATTATTTTTCAACATGGTATTAGAGAAGGTTTGATGGACCTTTTGACTTAATTGCATCTATTGTATGTCGCTTTCCAAGTAAATGCATACAAAAACCAAGCAATGTATACCACTTGCAACAAACATTAAATTTTGTCCATTATTCATGCATTTTTGTCCAAAAAAATGAAATAAAAATTTGTTGGTCATCATGTATGAATTCGTGACATCCATCATTCATTTTCATTTGTTTCATCTCTCAATATTATTCACTCTTTTGATAATTTTTGTTCCACTTTATTTATGTTCAAGTTAAAATTCTAAAAATGAAGAATTTAGATTTGTTGTAGAAAAGTGCAGACAGTTCACATGGTCGAGAAAGAGGCTTTTAATATTTTAATTTTGAGGCTTGTTTGACTATTTCAACATTTGTATAGAGATATTATTCTTCTCTTTGATGGATAGTCATGCCATGCAAAGGAGGATTTATGTTTTCCTCATCCATCATTCTCTTATTTATGCATTATTCTAATTATCATTGATAATTTAACACAACCTTACTAAATCTTTGATTTTTTTGCATTTTTAATAAGATTTAGAATAATTCAAAATTTGAAAAAATTTTAATCAGAGCACAAAATCTTGGAACTGTTTGAAAATAATATTCATATTTGATTTGTTATTTGATGTAGAAGACAATTGTAAATTTCAAATGGTATAACTAATTTAATCTATATTTTTCATTGCTATCAAGATTTTGGATCCACAAGGGTGTAATAACACGTTTAATTTGAATATTATAATTGAATGGATTATTTGTAGAAAACGGGATCTAAAGATAATTTTTCATTGAACGAAAGGAAAATTGTGGTAAATAAATTGTTGATACATCCACACAAGAATAAAGTCCTTACGTCAACACTAAATAGGGGTATTAAAAATTAAGTGGTTCATGACATAGAATAAAGTAATATTTAATAAATTAATACTAATTTTAACTTATTATCAATTAATTATTCGTTAGTTTTTTGGTAGTTGTAGGTTGTATGGTTTTATAAGCTTATTAAATGTGATTATTAAGGGGCTAAAGATTGATGAATGAAGGTGTAGTATTTGAGCCTTCAGATCATTCTTTTATTTTCTATATTTTCAATAATGATAACCCTATATTTAATTTATTTCTTTCAATCAACTTACTTTAAGGATAGTGTATGTATTATTTGCACATCGTGATTCCTTTAATTTTGGAAAAGACACGAATTAATTTAGATTAAGTGCCAGGGAAAAGAGTTTTGAACTAATCTTGGAATGGGTAACAACTTCTATAGAGAGAAAAAAAATTATTGGAAAATGGTAAGAATGTGAAGGAAAAAGATAGAGAGATTCATAGACATTAGTTTTAAGACATGCAAGCTCAAGATGGAGGATATACTTGTATATAAAGACATGTAGGCTATTGTATATGAATCTTATCTTATTAAAAAATAATAATAAGTTAAGGTATATTTTATAGAAAAGTGAAGGGTCTTTATAGTATTTATTTAGAAAATGCAATATTAATAATTTCACATTTAAAAGACAATTCACAATATAGGTGGAGCAACTTGGGAGAAATTTATTAAGCTAATGCTTCATATATATAAATTCTCCAATAAATAAGTATTATACTCTAAGATATAGATAGGTGGTTCTATAACAAGACACATGGATGTTTTTATTATGATTATGAACTAATTGCAATATATTGGACTGAAAATAGACAAGGATTCCAATAGGAAACACATTGTTTCTTTGTTGAGTTTTTGGTGTTGGAGTTGATAGTGAACAACACAAATCCTAGAAATCACTAATGATAAAATCTCTTATCACATGGAGAAAGAAATTATTATTATGGTATAAAATTGTGAGAAGTGATTAATCTTTTACATTTCAACATATTTGATATTCATTAATATGAATTTACCTAGATGAATGATTATAATGATGGGTTCTTATAGAACGGATAAAGAAACCCTAGGTCATACCCTAGGAGAGGATTCAATTAGATCATCACAAGTTTCCTCATCCTATGCTATTAGAAAAAATGACCTAAATAGATAAAAGAAATCTTAGATTTCTCTTAAGTGAATAAAGTAAATAAAAATGTATAATTAATGATTTATTTAGTATTTAGGTGATGTACTATTTATATTATCACCTCTCTAAAGTATAAATTAGGGTTAATTTAAAAATCTAGAGATAAATACAAAGATGGATGCATGGATGAGACGCGACTAAAAGGCTTAATGAGGTACTCGTGTACTAATAAATGAACATATTACAACCAAAGAAATGGAGAAAACTGCATGGGGAAGTACTTGATCCCTAAGAGATGGAAAATGAAATATATACACTATTTTATACACTAAATATTACTTTCTATGTAAGTAAATTTTATGTTTGATGGATTATAAAAGCACAACGATTAGAAGAGTATTATTCATTTATTTTATAAACTACTTTTTTTAAATATAATTATGTTTATTCACTTTTATTTTCAAAGAATTAATTCCACTTTAGTTCACTTTATGCATATATGTTTTACATAAATATATAAAGTTTGAATGTGTTATTAATATCTAATTACATGTAGGGATGCGGGCCTAGCTTTATTTGTGAAAGCTTCTTGTGGTAAACTAAGAGGTCACAAGGTCTAGTCTCCCACAATCCACATGGTACTAGAGGACTTATTTTATTACCATGACCAATCATATTCACAAGTTTTTTTGACACACTACAATTTATAGGGGATTCTATACCTGATTCATGTAGTCTAAAAAAAATATAGTTGCATGTATGTTAGTTATTGTAGAATATTATCTTTTATATTTTTTGAAGTTCCTAAACTATAATTAAAACTATGTAAGAGTATTTACAATGCAAATTTTACAACCTAATAATTGAAATATGTGGACAATAGATGTTAAAAAATCTAGAGCAATAAATATGAAATTGCAATCTACACAATGACTACAAAAAATCTTAAAATAATATGTTAGATTTTCTCACAAAATTTTTACATTGCTTTCCAAATGATTTTGTAAAGCTTTATTTTGTCATGGAGACTAACCTACAAGAATAATTGATATCCAACTAACATTTTTTATTAATCTAACTACACTAAAACTAACTATTAATGTAATTTTCTCCAACTTTGTTCCCCACTCCTCCCCCCTTAAATTATTCTAAACAAGAAATGAAACAAATTAAGGGTTGATCACAAAACCTCTATAGATACATTGATGAAGTACATACGTTTATCCTTCTTTCTCACCCATGCAACACCAGACTAAACTCACCAATAGATATCCTCAAATTTAAATCCCTCAACTATATTCACAATATAAATGAACATAATGTGTTCCCAACATCCTTATGAAAATTGAGATACATTTCATTTAAAATTTCACATCTTCGTGATTATGTCTAAGTTTTTCTCTAGTTTTCACATGAGAGAACAAATATCCTGTAAGAGTCCACATATCCTTTAAATTTTTCAAATCCCTCCTCTTTTTACATATAACAAATCCCTCCTATGTTGTACTAAACACTAACTAAAAGGGAATACACCAAGTACACCCATGAGAAAGGTTAGACACCCCTTGCTTCTTGAAAGGATGAAAATCATCCCTAACTCTCTCTTTTTCTTCAGGGAAACAAATCAAACCATTTCTCCTCAAAACTTTGATATCACTCCTATTGGGTAAGTGCACCAAGTTGCTGGTTACAAAGCTAGCTACATGAAAACAACTTAAAATTTTACAAAACCTGTGCGGGTTATTTGAAATTCAAAACATTTAGGCTTGGTGAAACCGAGGCTAAAAAAATAATTTAAAAAACTTAAATTTCTTCATAACCCGTGCAGGTTATGAAGAACCAAAAAAAGTACTTCATAACCAATGTGGGTTATGAAGAACTAAAAAATGTTCTTCATAACCCGCACGGGTTATTTGAAGAACTACAAAAAAAATTTAAAACCTTACCAAAAAAATAATAAATTATAATCATTTTATTATAATCTAAAGTAATTTCACTAAAATGACTTCACGAATGATCGACAAAAAAGGAGAAATGAAACGTGACAAAAAAACATTAAAGCATGCGTGATACTATCGCAGAAAGACATAAAAAGTAACAGTGGGTGCTTGGAACAAATTGCATTGTTGTGTTTTGGATGTTGGGAATAATATTTTAACTTAATGGAATGTGTATGCATTCCATTGAGCTAAAAAGATTAACATTCACAGAGAGAGAGAGAGAGAGAGAGAGAGAGAGAGAGATGCATACAGACATATAAACATATATCTATATAAATATATGTGTATATATCTATAGATGCATATATACATACATATACACATATTATATATATAAGTATTGTAAAGGATAAAAATGGGGTTTAATTATGTAAGAAATGTAATGTGTAAGAAACGTGTAATGTGTAGGGAAGATAAGATATCCCTTTTAACCTCAAATACACAAAGGAATGATCAATGCATAAATGAATCAATCGATTGGAAATGAGAGTAAAGAGGAAGACCTTAGATTCTGTTTTATAGAAAAGAATGTGTGATAGATTTAGGAAGATTAAAAACTTTAATTGAAATGAATTGAAGAAAAGTATTAACTTTGACACGCTACAGATCTATTAAATGTTGTATTCAGGTGTCTACAGTGAGTTTCTGGAAAATATGCAACCATATCTAGAATAGAAACGCGGAGATGGACAAAACCCAGAAAACCTTTTCTAATCTGGCTCAGTTCCGATTTTGACCCTCAAGTGAATGTTGACCTTGACCCAGAATTTCCGATTTTGACCCAGAGAGAAATCTTCGATTCTAACCCAGAGAGAAATCTATAATTTTGACCTAGAGAGAAATGTCGACTTTGACCCAAAATATCTAACATAAAATCTATTTCACGATCCCGATAGTTTGCGGAAAAGGGTATCCAAATCTGCACTCCAATTCCCTATTCCGAACCTATCCCTATAAGAAAAATAGTTTGTTTGTTTGGGGGAGGGGTTCACCTTGGTCAAACCCTAATTTTGGAATTAACCTTAAAGTATAATTGAAATTTCATAAGTAAAACAAAGAAAATGAACAAATTCACCTTGCCTGTATAGAAACCCTTGTGGCGGATTTGAATTGTGGATCCACAAGTATGTATGCACCAAACATATATAGAATGTATAATGCTGGTGTTAATCTCTAAGTTCTATTGACAATTAGTGACCAACACTTAGTCATTCACTTAGACAGTTTTAGTTGGCTATCACTGTGGCCGAGCTAAAACTATGCAAGGCCGAGAAACATTGCCAAGTAGTATTCAGGTTGCCAAGTTGTATCATGCCGAGCCGAGTAGGATACTTAGTGTCTAGCAACAGAGTATGTTAAGTGCCGAGCAGAACAGTTTTTGTATATATGTCTAGAGTGATTCAAACTTTGAGGATAAGTGTTCAGGCTGACTTGTATAAGCTTTTTGGGCCGACTTATGTACGCATTTAATATTTTTCTACCGAGTTAGTTATGCATTTAATTGTTTTATCCTATGCATGACCTATTGTAATCATTAATTGTAATGCCTTGGACACATAAGTATTAGATCTTGATCGTTGATCTAGATCTCACTATCAGACTTAAATAGATATATAAGATTGCTTCCAAACCCTATTTTGTAAGTGTGTGGAGAGAAGTGGTGACTGCATTTTAAAGTGAAAGGCACAGAGGGTTATTTTGTTAAGAAGCAGAGATCAAGCAGAGTGACAGCATAGTGAACAATAGAGAAAAGACATATCAGATTGTGAGATCACAGAAGGTACTAGAAAGAGGAGATCTATCATTAGCATCTGAGCGCATAACGAAGGATCATTACTTGAAACATTCTAATCATTGTATCAGGTGAAAATCTCTTAACAGAGTGGTTCTAGCAGACCTTTCTAAATCTCCTAACAGAGTGATTACTTCATTGTAAGTTTAAATCCTTTCATAGGGTAGATTGTAATGATCTTTAGCTCTTAACTGGGCAGACCTTTAACAAGGTAGATTGCATTTTGTAATCAACTTTTGTAGCCCTAATAGGCACACTTTATTGCTGCAGTAGTGAAGAATTTTGTGGGTGTCATCCCCACCCTAGTTTTACCTATTTGGGTTTCTCGGTTACCAAGTTCTTGTGTTATGAGTTATTTATTTCATTGAGTGAATGCTATTTGATGTTACATTAGATTCATATATGTATGAATGTGGATCAGTTTTTTTTAGGTGTTTAAATTGAAGATTTGATTCACCCCCCCCTCTCAGCATCTTGCTTTCCCATTATTTAATTTCCAACAATTGGTATCAGAGCTTAGTTCTCTAAGAAAGTCATAATCAGCTTGAGAATACAGACCTTGAGATGGAGATCTACAAGATGGGTAAACTCATTGAGAATCAAAAGATTGATATTCAACTAGCACTACAACAACTTGAGACAGCAAGACAGGAATTAAAGAAGTCCTTGACAACAAGGAAAGATTTGGCTAAACAAATGAATGACACTCATTATTAGGAAGAGGACACCACGAATCTATTTTAGAATGGAGACTCTACTAAGAGTGATGCAGCAATAGCAGATCTACTGGAAAAGAGCAATGCACTATGTGAAGAAGTCAGAAACTTGAAAAAGGAACAAGAAGCCCAATCAATAAGAATGTGTGAAGTTGTTGAACAGGAAAAGAAAGCCGAAGATGACAAGGCTATGGCAAATGAAGACAAAAGAATAATGACTATCAAAATTGATGAAAGAACACATGATGTACAAACAATGATAGTCAATCAAGTTGACATGGAAAATCAATTACTACTTGTGAATCAGGAGATCAGTAGGAAACACTTGGAGATTGTAAATCTTATATCTGAGAATAGTCAGTTGAAAGATGAATTGAGATCTGAGAAAGAACTTAACAACAAAGTGAATGATCCTAATGCAGCTTTGAGCTACTTTGAACAACTAGTGGAAGCATCAAGAAGACCTAAAGATTCTTCTGGATTAGGTCACACTGAACAACACACAACCACTGAAGAAGGAGAATCATCTAAGAAAGGTGAAAGAAGGTATGCAAAGCCAAGAAATAACAAACTTGTTTACCACCACTGTTGGAAACCAGGTCATACAACAAACATTTGTCAAAGCAAAAATGGTAAGTCCAATCCTAAAACCAACTTTAATTGTTACTGCTTTAACTATAATAAGTTTGGACATCAAGCACGTGAATGTAAGACAAAGGCAAGCAATGTACCTTCTACACCTAGACTCAATGGTAATTGTTATAACTGTTAGAAATATGGTCATAGAGCACAAGATTACAGATCTAAAGGTAAACAACAATGGACATCAAAGGCACAAGAGAAATCACCAAGAAAAGGCAATACTTACAAGTGGGATTACAACAAATGGCATAGTTGTCATTACTGTGGTGAGTATGGACATTTTCTAGAAAACTGCACAAGGAAACATTTCAAAGGAAAGTCTAAGAGTTGGATGAATGGAAGCCTAGTTTGTCACAGTTGTGTGAAAACTGGTCATACAAGGAAAGATTGTAAGAGTAGGGTACCTGCTCCTGCTATTGAGAAGATTAGAGCATAGATGAACCAGACATGGGTTAAGAAATTTGAACCATGCAGCAGTGAAGCTAGTACAACCAAGGTCACCCAATCCAATGGATCAAGTGATCAGATCAACTCCAACTAAGAAAAAGACCTATGTAAGGAACTGCATTTAAAATTCTTATCTTACATTAGTTCCTAACATGAAATGTACCAAAGTCCATATTTGCATATGTTAAGATGCACCAGGACACATTTTTGAAGTCAAAAATGTCGAGAAAAGCCAATTGCACTATAGGTGTCAAGCACCAGTTGTGGCCACTAAGGCCAAGTTCTTTAGTGTGTGCCGAGTTTGTTGGCCGAGTAAGTTCTGTGATGACCGAGTATGGAAAGCCAAGTGTGATGCAAGTTGTGTTAGAAAGCCGAGAAAAGCTAGCTTGCACTAACTCAATGGGTAGAACATTTATTGCTTACCTACCTTGACCTTTCGAGTCTATAAAGGATGAACATTTATTCTTCATTTTTACCTTGCAATTTTCACTATTTATGGAGCGATTGAAGTAGTTGCAGAATTGATCTTAACGAAGTTAGCATTGAAGATTTGGTCAGTGTGTCATCAGAAATCATAAGGTGAACAGTACGAAGTACTACTTGTCGAGGTACTCTATTCTTCATTTTTCAAACCCTAATTTCAAGATTATGGCTACAAGCTCTTCTGCACCAATCAAAAGTATGGAGGGAGAACAAGAACATGTTCAATTAGTACGGAGTGATGAATGTTCACCTCTCAATTTTTGAGCCATTCCTGAAAGTGCAATTCAGAGTGATCTGACTGGAGCTCTCTCATCCATTCCACCAAAGGTACTCATGATCCATGATGTAAGATCTTGTTACATGGTTAAAATTGGTGAAGTAGGGGATAGTGAATTGAGAAAATCCTACTACAAATTATGTGTTGATGGAGTTCTGAAGGGAGAATTCAAGCATTTAGCTGAAAAAGGATTAACTCGTGCCCTAGATCTCCCACAAGGTTTCAAAGACAAATGGATTTAGGTTATTCTTAGCTGAGTTCATGATATGTGTATGTGGTTGGATAATGGACCAGTCAAGATAACTAAAAACATGATTCATCGAGTGACTGGATATCCTATTGTGAATGGGAAACAGATAGTGAGAGATAACAGTAAAGAGGACATTACACTGAACACTGGAGTCATATGGAATAATAGAGGTATGACTATCTCTACAATTAAAGACTTATAACTTGACTTTGGAGTAAGAGTAATTACACATAAGTTTTATCAGTCGAGTCAACTGGATAGTGTTCCTTGTACAACCGTTGACCAAGCATGGAAGATTGTTAAGAAGAATCATACATATGATCTTGCCGAGCTACAGCTAACTCAACTATCCAAGAACCTAGCATTAATCAGAAAAGCTAAGAGTTCATCATGTAAGTTTGGTTCCTTACTAGTATGCATATTTTTCTACATTCAGGATACATTTCCTACATTGGGAGATATTGTTCAGAAAAAGGATAGACCCATTACAGTTCAGATAAGTGAATGTATTGAGAAATTAGGAAGTAATTTCAATAGTATTATGGGGAGCTATTTTGTGGAATTTAAAAAGAGAATGAGATTAAGGACTAGGATTCCTAGATCACTAGTGGAGAAACACTATGAAGAAATTTGTTTTCTAGTTGATATGGATAACACATATATCCAGGTTATGACACTTAGGGTAGCATGTTTAGAATCATTTCCCTATGATATTAACATTAATGAAGCATCAACAACCATCATTGCACTCCTAGCCAAGGCAATTGATACTACAGCAGAAAGATTTGGTAACTTTGATGAAGCAAAAGTAAAAATTTCAAGAAGTTTAAAGGAGGGAACCATGGAGAGAAAAAGGAAGAAGATTGTGAAAAATCTAAAGAAAATGGTTGGTTTTATTAGTGATGAAGAAGCTGAGGATGCACCTTTAGGCCTATCCACTGGAAAAGGAGAAGATATATCTACAAAAGAGGAAGTCAGTGCATCTGAGGAGATCAGTGAGAAAGATAAGGGTAAGAAACCAACAATTGTCATAGTAACCAATCCGAGTAAAACTAAATCTAAGGATACACATCCTGAAACTAATCATCCGAGGACTAGAGAATCTACTATTACTTCTCCAGTAGTACAAAAAAAAGTGTATGGAAAGAAGAAGGTTGGAGAAAGAAGTTCTAGAAAGAAAACTAAAATTGCTCCTAAGGCTGAGTCGAGTAAACCAGTAAAGAGACCAAGGAGGATACTACAATTGGGGACATATAGTGATGATGAAAAGAATGAGATTGATGAACCCAGCAACATACCTACAGCACAAGAAACTAGCAAATATTGATGAGGTATGTGACAATTTGAGAAATTCAGCAAGGTTAGCTACTTTCAAATTCATTAAGTATGAGAAACTGAGTATTGGAGATAAGCATAAAGTTCAGGAAGCACTTTTAGACATGATGAGTACTTTTAAGTTAACTCCTATAGAGATAGGAAACCATGTTTCGAATGAATTGTATGAGTTTCTGTCAAGCAAATGGGAATTTTCACTTACTACAAAGAGACAGATCAGGGAAGGTACTTTAGCCAAAGTAATACCTGAGTTGACATCAAAATAGAGAGAAAAATTCATTGAAAAATATAAGAATAGGTTTGTTCCTAAGCTTAGAGGTTATACTGTTTTGAAAAATGATATTGAAGGATTAGTACAACATAGTGTTGGAAACAATTTTTTAATTGTGTGTTGTCCTTGATGTTACACAAATGTCATATCAGTCATCAGACAGAGTCTACCAAGTTCAGAATGTCATATCAGTCATTAGATAGAGTCTACCGAGCTAAGAATGTTCAGCAAGGCAGTTTACCAAGTCTACCAAGTTCAGACGGTAAGAGAAGCAATTTACAGAGTCTACTGAGCACAACATAATACTATATCAAGAAGTTAGTTACTACCGGACTCTCTCGGTCAACAAAGAAATTCTGTGCTTACCGAGTTCAGTCTGTCATCAAAGAATATGTGATGGAAAGTCAGTCTTTACCAAGTTCGCAGTACTTACCGAGTTCAGTCGGTTACCAAAGGATTTAGCAGAATCTGCAGTGTTCACCGAGCATCAGTGAAATGTTTATGCAGCCGACCAAAGTAATATTTATCAATTGAAACTTGTATA
>MU225770.1:573937-604203 GCA_018584345.1 Thuja plicata
TTTTGTAACCTTTAACAGGGTTGGCTCCTAACAGGGCTCACTTCAGAAGAGTAAAAATCAGTAACTAGTTACATTGGTGGTTTTCCCAAATTGGGTTTCCACGTTATATCTGGTGTTACTTGTGTTCATGTTATTTGTTTTATGCATGTCAATAACTGTGAATGTTTAATGAACAATGAAAGGTTAATTTACCGAGTAACAGTAATGTATATTGAAGACATCTAAGGGACTTGTGGATTTATTTTTGTGGTAACTGATTCACCCCTCCCCTCTCAATTACTCCATCCATATTTCCAACACATAGTACAAGGATTTGGAAGGAAATCTTTGGACTGGTAGTTCCAAAAGACAAGAAATCTTATGAAGGTACATCTGATCAAAAGACAAAAGAAGTGGAGATTACCCCTGAGCCACAGTCACAAGATCAAATTGCTACTGAAAAGACTAAAGATGCATTAGACTCAACAAATTCTATTGATATGACTGCAGACAATCCAATTGACTTCATAATTGACAATTCCACTAATTTGAATGCCAAGGGACAAGATATGTCGAGTGGTACAAACACTGAGTCGCCTATTAGGGAAACTGAGACTAAAGGAGGAAAGACCACTGCATCTGAAGAGAAAATTGATGAGATAATTGAAGTAATCAATGGTCAGATAGGTGAAGAGAAAAAGAAAATAGATGCATAAGAGGTAACTTCACAAAATCCACCTATTTTAGAGATTGTAAAAACTTTTTTAGATAGTGGAGTAGTGATGAAGGATAATGTTGACAAGCCTAAGGAACAAGAGGCACTGCAAGTGTTGGTTGATCTACCACACTCTGCATCATCCACTCCCACACGTCCTAAAACTGGAAGTATGCCTGCTCCATAGACAATCTTGACAGAATTGAAAGAGGCAATGGATATTGATACTGTCACAGGAAAAGGTATTGATAAGATGCAGCCGAGCATCAGCTCACCAGAGTTGAAGAGAAGGAAAGTTCTGAAGAAGAAGTCTCAAATTCTCAATGTCACATTAGATGAGGTAATTGTGATTCCACAATGGCATCCTAATGAATTGTCTTTTGAAAAAATAGGGACTCGTCAGGAATTGCTTAAGAGGAAGAAGAGACAGGAAGAAATGAAAATAGAACATAAGCAAAAGCAAGTGTTGCATGACATCAAGGATATATTTGCAAAGGCTTTTGACTTAGAAGATGAAATGCATCAAGCTCCCATTATTGATCAGTTAGTTCACATTGTACAGAAGGTAACTGATGATGATATAAATAGTAATGAAAAAATTATACAATGGTTCAAGAGGAGATTCGAGAGCAAAGTTCTGGAGAAAATCTCTGAAGAGATTGCAACAAAACAGGTTGAACTTTCTACTCTTGTAGAAAATTTGCAGAAAGTTACAACAAACGTTTATTCTTTGTACAGGAAGCTATGTGATGTTGAATTCTTCACAAAGGATAATATACAGCTTGTTGCAAAGCTACAGTTAGATTTGATATCAACTGGCTGTACTTTGGGTAAGGATGCTACCTCTAGCTCCTTACATTATACTAAGTTGATCAATGCACAACAAATAATAGTTGAGCTTATGGCTGAAGATGGTCAAATTAGGGCCAAATTGATCACCATTCAGACAAGCCTATTGCCTCACTTGGAGGTAATACAAAAGGAACTTTTAGATGAAAAAGAATTATCACAAAGAAATGCAAATCTCTCAACTGCAAAAAGTTTAGTAAGTCTAGCTGCCGAGCTAGAGATGAAATTGGAAGTTATGAAGATTGCCAAGGATAGTTGGGATGCTACATTTGCATCCACCCTACAGCTTCATATACAATTTTTGGACAAGTATAATTTAACCCCACCTGCAATCAATGACAAAAACAAGGGGGAAGTTGGTAAGGAAGTTGATACAGAAGTTGGTAAGGATACAGTATGATAAATCAGTACAGAAGAGGTACATTTTGTATGTATAATTCTGAGTATATTCCTAGGGGGAGTACTTAGTATACTTAGGCATCATTTTGATGGAATGAAATGAAGAAATGATAAGTGTGTTTTTGCCACTAATATAAAAGGGGGAGATTGTTAATCTCTAAGTTCTGTTGATGATTAGTGACCAACACTTAGTCATTCACTTAGGCAGTTTTAGTTGGCTATCACTGTGGCTGAGCTAAAACTATGCAAGGTCGAGCAACATTGCCAAGCAGTATTCAGGTTACTGAGTTGTATCATGCCTAGCTGAGTAGGATACTTAGTGCCGAGTGACAAAGTATGTTAAGTGCCGAGAAGAACAATTTTTGTATACATGTTTGGAGTGATTCAAACTTTGAGGATAAGTCTTCAATCCGACTTGTATAAGCTTTCTGGGCTAACTTATGTACGCATTTAATATTTTCCTACAGAGTTAGTTATGCATTTAATTGTTTTGTCCTATGCATGACCTATTGTAATTCCTTGGAGACATAAGTATTAGATCTTGATCGTTGATCTAGATCTCGCTATCAGACTTGAATAGATATATAAGATTGCTTCCAAACCCTATTTTATAAGTGTGTGGAGAGAAGTGGTGACTGCATTTTAAAGTGAAAGGCACAGAGGGTTATTTTGTTAAGAAGCAGAGATCAAGCAGAGTGACAACACAGTGAACAATAGAGAAAAGACATATCAGATTGTGAGATCATAGAAGGTACTGGAAAGAGGAGATCCGTCATCAGCATCTGAGTGCATAACAAAGGATCATTACTTGAAACATTCTAATCATTGTATTAGGTGAAAATCTCTTAACAGAGTGATTCTAGTAGACCTTTCTAAATCTCCTAATAGAGTGCTTACTTCATTGTAAGTTGAAATCTTTTCACAGGGTAGATTATAATGATCTTTAGCTCTTAACCGGGCAGACCTTTAACAGGGTAGATTACATTTTTTAATAAACTTTTGTAGCCCTAACAGGCACACTTTATTGCTACAGTAGTGAAGAATTTTGTGGGTGTCATCCCCACCCCAGTTTTACCTATTTAGGTTTCTGGGTTACCAAGTTCTTGTGTTATGAGTTATTTATTTCATTGAGTGAATGCTATTTGATGTTACATTAGATTCATATATGTATAAATGTGGATCAATTTGTTTTAAGTGTTTAAATTGAAGATCTGATTCACCCCCCCTCTCAGCATCTTTCTTTCCCATTATTGTATTTCCAACAGTCGGATGTAGGTGTCTCAAATCAATTGCTTATAGATATTCAACACCAATCTTGAATGGATTTTTGAATAGGAAAAGGCTTGGAGGAATGTGGATGGAGAAATCTTCAATAAGAGAGCTCCATAGAGATTTGAATCCTTCAATGGCTACCAATGGATCTCCTTGATGAATTGGATGCTTGAGAGTAGATGAAGGCTTCAATAGATATTTATCTTGCTTCAAATCCTTCTTCTTAGCTTGTCCTTCACACTTAGATTTCCTTTTACAATTCTTAGAGAAAATCAGAGGAGAAAGGTTCCTTATATAAAAATCTAGGGCACAATCTTCTAGAGAGGCCTACATAGGAGAATTAAATTCCCATTAGACCTCAACCCCTAGAAGTGGACCTCTATTAAATATAATTTAAGATTCATCATTTAGGAACCCAAAACATCCGACACGGAAGCGGGAAATGAACTTTTCTGAAGCCCGACATCCAAAAACCCTGGAAACTTGAAATATTGACCCTGGGTCAGAATCAAGGTCAATTTTAACCTAGGTAAAGGTCAAGGTTAACCTTGAACTAGGTCAACTTTGAGGCCAAACTTGACCTAGAAAGGTCAATTTTGACCCTGAGGTCAAAAATCTCAGTTTTGCAGTTTAGGATGCCAGAAACCGGTTGGAGAAAATGGGAAATGGGGCAGAATAGGGGAGAAAGCCAGATCCAAGTCAAAGACCCATTCAAGGTTCTTGACATGAGCCCAAACCCCTTACTCAAAATTCTAAACTAGTCCACAATGGAAGTCCTTCCATTTTCCGACTATACATTTAGCCCCCACTTTAGCAACAATATAGACTCGATGCAAACTCTTGGTAAAGGAGATCATGGAGAAAAGATAATATTATCAAAATAAAAAAGGGACAAAGGAATCCTCAAGCCCCCAGGGACATAAGTATTTATCAACCCTAAGATCACGATAAGAGAGATATCACCAGTTAAAAAAAGAGAGAGAGAGAGAGAGAGAGGAGTGGTTAGCTCGCTCAGTAAGATGTGTGTATCTCATTGTGAACCACAAAAAGGATAGGATGAACCATCAAGAAAGCACTTGATAGTCACTATAGAAGTTGAGAAATCCAACTTCACAGATCGCCAAGAACACCTGCATGCAAATAACCTATTGTTGAAAGGAAATCAGAGAGACAAAAGCAAAGGCTTGGAAAATCTCAGTGGAGTGAGAGAAAAATATATTCCAAGATAATAAAAAATAATTACAAGAGTTCAACCTATAAGGTGAATGAAAACCCTTAAAGGTAAAAGCTAGGTTGCACAATATAATTAATATAAAATATTAATTATATGCACCTAAGAGATATCTTAAGTGAAAATAGAGTACATAGATAACTTAATAATTAAATCAACATGATCTAATTAATAAGTGAAGATAAATAGATACTCTAACACCCCCTTTAAGCGAAGCTGAGGAGGTGAGCTAACCTAGCACATCTATGAAAGCAGGAAAAGAGGGTCACAGCAACAAGGCCTGATTAGGTACCCAATACAAGGAAATCTCTGTGAACCGGAGATAAAGGAGAAAACCCAGTGGGAAAAGACCCTCTCCAAAAAGAGATAGAAAAAACATTGTAAAAAAAAATGAAGGAAGGAAGGCCTCAACAAGACCACCCAAGGATAAATTCAATCACCCCAAGCATATAACGCAACTGAAGATAGTGCGGAGATGCAAAAGGTTTGGTGAAAATGTCAGCAACCTGCGTGTCAGTGGGAATGTACTCCAAAGTGAGAACACCATCCTGAATCTGCTCACAGATGAAATGCATATGAAGCTCAATGTGTTTAGTGCATTGATGATCCACTGGGTTGTGGGAAATGTGAATGGCACTCTGATTATTGCACCACAGAACCGTGCAATGATCAAGAGGAAACCCAAACTTAGTCATCAACTACCGAAGCCATAAAATCTCTTGACTAGCATGCACCATTTCTCTATACTCAGCCTCTATAGATGAGAGTGCGCAAGCATTATACTTCTTGCATGACCATGTGATAGGACCAGAGAAAAGACAAAAGACAAAGCCAAAAGTAGACTTCTGATCATCAACATCACCAACCCAATCTGAGATAGTGAAGCCAACAATGTGAGGAGCCCCTAATGTCTAATGAATTCTATACATAAGAGTGCCCTGAATGTATCTCAAATTACGCTTGGAATCTTGCCAATGAGTCTCATGAGGTTCATGTGAAAATTGAGAGACAAGACCAACTGCAAAGGAGAGATCATGAAGAGTGTGTGTCAGGTACAACAAACTGCCAACCAACTGCCGATACAATGTAGGATCCATTGAAGATGAAGTGCAAGTGGTAGACAAATTAAGGCCCGACTGAAAAAGGTGTGGGAGTAGGCTTGTAGTCAAGCATACCAAAGCTCCGAAGTATGTTAAGAGCATACTTATGCTGGTAAACAAAGAGCCCAGCGGAGGACTGAACAATTTGCAGACCTAGAAAGAAGTGTAACAGACCAAGATCAGTCATCTCAAACTGCTCCATCAATGCATGCTGAACATCCTGAATCATAGAAGATGAGCTACCTGTGATGAGAAGATCATCAACATATAGTACAAGGATAAAAAACTCATCCTCAAGATGCTGAATTTAGAGTGTAGGATCAGAATGAGAGCGTGTGAATCCTATAGAAAGAAGAAAGGAGTCCATCTTCTCATACCAAGCCTGAGGGGACTGTTTGAGACAATACAAAGAATGCTGAAGTCTGCAAACCAAGGAGGAATCTTGCACAAATCCCTAAGGCTGCTCCATGTAAATCTCATCAGTGAGATCACCGTGCAAGATTTCACTCTTCACATCCATCTGAAAAATGGGCCATCTCTGAGAGGTTGCGAGGGATAAGACAAGGTGAATAGAGTTCATCTTGGTGACAGGGGAAAATGTCTCACTGTAATCAATACCCTCAACTTGTGAAAAAACCTTTGCAACAAGATGTGCCTTGTACTTATCAATAGAACCATCAGCAGCAAACTTAGTATGATACAACCACTTGCATCACATTGACTTTCTTCCCTTAGGAAGAGAACAAAGATCCCAAGTATGATTCTTCATCAAAGAATAATACTCCTCCTCCATAGCACTGTCCCACTCAGTATGTCCTGTCGCTCGTGCAAATGTCTGATGATCACCACAAATAGCATGAATCAGAAGACTAGAACCCACAATATGAGACTCAGTGCGACGGGAAGTGGAAGGGTCACCAGCCAGAGATCCTGTAGCCTCAACTGTAACATGAGCGCATCTAGGCATCTGTGGAGGATCCTGTGGTGGAGGTAAATGGGGATCATCAAGATCATCATCCAAATCATCCTGAAAAAAACCGAGAAGGGATGAGGGAGTAGTGGTAAGTGAAGTGGACTCTGGAAGCAGGGTATCTACTGCAGGAAGGCGCTCATAAAACTGGACATCCCATCAAAACATGACCTCTATGGAATCAAGATCAAACAAGTTGTATGCCTTAACATCCTCACAATAGCCAACAAAAATGAGGTTTTAGCTCTTCCACTCCATTGCTCTCCTCTGAGCGTCAGGTACAAATGCCCATGCTTCACTACTAAAAACTCAGAATGAAGAAACATGAGGCTTGACATGAGACCAAGCCTCCTCAGGAGTCATATGTCGAATTGCCTTGTGAGGCATTTGATTCTGAATACAGTTGGCATAGTTGAGTGCCTCTTCCCAAAAAGATGAATCCATGGACCTGGACTGAATCATACAATTAGCCATCTCCCAAAGTGTTATGTTCTTTCTCTCTGCCACACCATTCTACTAAGGGGTGTAGGGCACTGAAAACTGATGTTGAAGACCATGTTCAGAGAAAAAATCCCTGAAAGCTTAGTTCACATACTCCCCCCATTATCTGTGCATATCCACCGAATAGAAAGACTAGATTGCTTCTCGACAAATGTCTTAAAGAGCTGAAATGAATCAAAGACATCAGACTTGTACTTCAAAAAGTAAACCCATGTGCGCTTGGAGAAGTCATCAATGAAAGTAAGCACATATCTGGCACCAGAAAAAGAAGTAGGAAATGACACGAGGTCACTATGAATCAACTCCAATGGTGCCAAAGCACGAGTAGCTCATCCATGAGGAAAAGGATCCCTATGTTGTTTGCCAAGAACACAACCCTGACAAACCCTATCAATGGAAGTAATCTGTGGAAGCCCAAGAAAAAGTTCTTGTGTGCTCATCTACTGAAGATATCTGTAATTGACATGGCCCAAATGCTCATGCCAAATCTTTCTCACTGAATCTACATGTGCTATAAGAAAGGAACCTGTGCCATCAGAGGACTCAAATCCATCAAATATGTATAGGTGGGATGTAGTATCAACACTCCCAGTAGCCACTATCAAATTAGAATCATGTAAGTCCTGAAGAACCACATCATGTGGTGAGAACTCAATTGTCTTACTAGAGCCAAAATGGAAAATCTAATAGATAGACAATAGTTTCGTCGAAATGTCAGGGACAAAAAGAACGTCCTAAAGAGAACCCCCAGCTAATGCAACAGAACCAAAACCCAAAACTGAAAGATGAGATGAGTTCCCAATAGCAATCTATGAAGTAGCACAAGGAGCAAGTGAGGTGACCAACTGCTGAGTGCGATTCATGTGGTGAGAGGCACCGGAATCAAGAATCTAGGTGGGCCCAAAAGTTGTTGCTCGTGCAGTAAGAGCATGATCTTTCCCTGCAGGGGAGGATGTGGACTGAGGAGCTGAAATGTGATGCTCCTACATGACTTTCTCTAAAGCCTCCAAATGTTTCCAACACCTAGAAATAGGATGTCAATCCTTTCCACAAAAGCTACAGGTCTCAACTGATTTCTTCTTAGTCTTGGAGGTAGACCCATTAGACTTTGAAGAAGATTTACCCTTGGGAGGGTTAGCTAGAGGTTTTGATTCAGTTTTCTATGTAGGTTTGGAGGAATACTCATAGCCTTCTAAATCTTTCTTCGGTTTGGATTTCTATTTTGGTTTCCCCTGTGAAGACTGAGCAACCAATGATTGGCTAGAAGAGCCAGAAGCATCCATCTATTGGATCTTTGCCTATTCTCGGGTCAACCGATCACAGAATGTCTCAAATGAAGGCATGGTGTGTTTGGCACCCAAAGCATTCATGGTGGAGTAGAAAATGGAAGAGAAGATCTAATACTATCCTCTCAACTTTGAGATTATCAGGAAGATACACTCATCATTTGTCTTGTTTCTCCCACATCCTTGCAAAACTGAGTGTAGAGATTTGAACTTCATCAAGAAGTCCTCAATAGTGGAAAAGCTGGTAGGGGCAAAGTGATCAGCTCTACATCAAACTGTAGTGCCCATAACTCATTCACTATGCCAAAAAAATCTGAAAACATGCCCCAAATAGCCCTAAGAGTTGTTAAACCATCCAGGTGAAAAAGGAGACTCTTAGAGATGTTCAGTGCAATCAAGCCCATGAATTCATCCATTTTGTTTCTATGATGAAGAACCTCAAAAGGGCACTACAGGATAGGTTGGTGTTCATCCAGACATGACCATAAGCCATGTGACATGAGTAGCCTGTTCATGTGTGCTTTCTAGGTGTGATAATTATGTGGTGTCAGCCGGGCCATAGAGGGGTCCGACATTGAGACAAGAAGTAGACGGAAGTAGAAGGGTTATTTCTGAATTAAAGTACAAAAAGAAAATGTACCCCCCACAATGTATAAATCTAACCCCCGTACAACAAAGAAACAATTATTGAAAGCACAAAAAATGAGAAGAAAACCTGGATGCCAGATGCAGAGAGGGAGGAAATGGAAGCCTCTACTTCAACACCAAAAATGAGAGCTCAAACGGCTGAATCAGAAAATGAGACCAATATCATCATCTTCGGATCAGAAACACCTTTTTGATGATATTTCATTTTCCAAAAATGGAAACCGCATGCACAAGTTACGGCCAAAAAATGAACTGCTCCTCCGAAAATATGCTCGCTGGAAAAAATGAGTCACAACAAACAATTTGATGGTCAATAGACCGTCAAAGAGCCCAGGAAAAAATTAGATGGTAGTTGACACATCACGGGCCAGTCACTAGAAAATATTTTCCATTGGCCAGTTGCTGTCGCCGGCAGCGATGGCGGCCGGGCGGTTCCCGGGCAGCAGCACCGCTGGTGGCTGCATCGGTGGCTGGTGGGCAGCGCGTTGGTGGGGGGCCAGGCTGGGATGGCGCCAAGGTGGTGCAGTGGTGGCCACCTTGGCTGTGTCACACTGCGCCCCTGAAAACCTAAAAAAACCATTTTTTTAAATTTTTTTGATTTTTTTTATCGATTTTCGTGTTGTATGGCCTAGGAGTGAGAAATTTTTTCTCAAGGGTCACTGTGGCCAAAAACAACAAAATTTGTATGATTTTGGACTCTCTCGGGCCTTCTGAGCGCAATGGCGGAGTCCTTTTTAGCTCAAAGTACACCAAAAAATAGCGCCTCCTCCAAAATAAAATAAAAAACTCTAGACAAGCTGTGGATTTTGTCTTTGAATCACGAGTTCAAAACCCTCAGACTAGGCAGCAGCAAGGAAGCTTTGATACCATGTAAAAGTTGAGAAATCCAACTTCATAGGTCGCCAAGAACACCTGCATGCAAATAACCTGTTACTGAAAGGAAACCAGAGAGACAAAAGCAAAGGCTTGGAAAATCTCAGCAGAGTGAGAGAAAAATCTATTTCAAGATAATAAAAAATAATTACAAGAGTTCAACCTATAAGGTGAATGAAAACCCTAAAAGTTAAAATCTTGGTTGCACAATATAATTAGTATAAAATATTAATTATATTCACCTAAGAGACATCTTAAGTGAAAATAGAGTACATAGACAACTTAATAATTAAATCAACATGATCTAATTAATAAGTGAAGATAAATAGATACTCTAACAGTCACCGCCATAAAGTTGTGCACCTTTTGATGGTTTTTTGCATGTATGTAATGCGTCTTCTGACACCTTTTATGAAGTACCCACAGATCCATATCCTTATATCACCATGGAACATATTTGTAAAATGCGTATCTCTTCAGGATTTAGCAACTTATGTGTGGCACCTTCATATGATTTAGCATATTGAATTGTAATTGGATGTGTATCTCTTCAGGATTTAGCAACTTATGTGTGTTACCTTCCAAGGATTTAGCATGCTGTAAAACAAAAGGTTAGAACAAAAATGCATAATATAGAATGAGGGAGGCTATATATATTCCCCCCTCCTTAAGATGGCCTTGAATACATACTATTTTGACATGTTAAGGAAAGAAAATAATAAGGATAAATCCTTTTTCAATAACAAGACAATATCCATAGATAACACCCAGTCCAAGCCAAGAAGGTCACAACTCCTATGAGGTCATGGAAGGGACGAATGCAAAGAGATATCATGCAAGAAGTGAAAAAGTAACCCTTGTGAGGGATAGCACACTATTAAATTTCCAAGGTGAAAGATTTATCAACCATGGAAATACAATATTAAACAACAAAATAGGTTATGATCAAGGACATAGATCCTCTTTGTAAAGAAAAATTTTCACGTATGATTAGATATCACACAATAGATAGATACTGCTTAACCAAGGGAAAAGTGGATCCCAGAAAGACAAAAAAGAAGGAGATGGCATCCTTGCCCCCCAAGTGTAGGAACAAGGATGAGATAGGACCTATTACATTACTCACAACACTATGCAAGGCAATGAGCCCCCAAGGATTAGGCTATCATTGTTTAAATAATGCGGTGCTCCATAATACGGACATAAATGTTATTTAGAGAAAAGAGGATTGAAATAAAAATCATTTCCACATGATATATAAATAAATTTACTATCAATGAGCTTCCTAATCTTATAATGTAAATCTTGACATTCATTAGTAGAGTGATCATGAAATCTATGATACAAACAAAAAGGAAGAGTCTTCAAGTGCAGACTACATTTCTTTTTGTGTTTAGGTCTAGTAATCACCTTAGCACGAAGGAGTTTAGGAAAAAGAGCTTCTTGGTCAAATTCCTTCATAGGGTCATCATGTTTTGAAGTTTTATTTGAGATGTTGGTAACATTGATTTGTTGTTGAGGATTAAATCCCAATCCAAAATAATTCTCATGCCCCCCATTCTGTAAGGGCATTTGAATTCCCTGTTTATGATTACCACATCCTTGACCATGGAATCCTTGTTTAACAAGTAAATGATAACTAGGACCATAATGAGAAGCCATATCAGAAGGAGTTAGTGAACTTCAGTAGTCACTATGTCATCACTAGTAGGTTTGAAAAATTCATAGTTGGTAGAAGCAGCGACAAAGTTATTATGAAGGTAATGAGAAGTAGAAGCGAAAGCTCATTGTTCAAACCCTCTTTGTTGCTTCATAAAATCAAGATTAGAAACTTTATACTCTCTAATAAAGGTAGAATTAAAATCAAAGGTTCCCCAATCATCTCCAGGAAGAGCATTAGAGGAAGAAGGATTACTATTAGGAATAGGAATATTGTGGGTTTGAATATTCAATCAAGGATTTCATGCATCATCCACATGAAGTGTATACACCATGTTGTTGTGAATAAACTTGACTTTACGGTGAAGGGTAGAAGGAACAACATGCATCTCATGCAACCAAGGTCTACCCAAAAGGAGGTTATAATTAAGCATTCCAGACATAACATGAAAAGGATAATTTAGGATGACCGTACCTACTTTGATAAGTAAGTTAATGATGCCCAAAGTGTTCTTATTAATGTTATCAAAGCCACATATAGGAAGATTATCAGGTTGAATAGTTGAAAGATCATCTTTAATCACTTTGGGCATGTCCATGCTAAAAATATTAAGCCCAGATCCATTATCAATCAAGGTCCTATGAATGATACTCTTATTGATAGTAACAACAACCATAAGGGCATCATATTGATTCTAAAATTATTTAGAAGGTAAATCCTTTTGAGTAAATACAATGTCAGGAGGACCCAGGGTAGCATGCATGCATTGTAAGAAGGAATTGATGCTCTCTTGATTAGGAGGTGGAGTGGAAAGAGTTGCTAGATATTTTTGCAAGGCTTGATGGTAGGTAGGTGAAGTTTGAAGAAGCTCCCATAAAGACACCTTGGCAGGGGTATTGCGCAATTGGTTTATCAAATCATACTCCTGGCTAGGAAGAAGGGGTGGAGGAGGAAGAATGGGTTGATAAGGTGGTAAAGAAGTAGGAACCATCAGATTAGGTTGAGGGCTATTCCTTGTACGATAAGCATGTGAAACATAATCCATGTTATCAAATAAATCCAAAGGATCCCTAGGTTTACCCTTTATAGTAATGCGAGGACAACCTTTAATAGTCAACAAGGGTTTGGGATAAACCATGTTAGTTGTCTCAACACTATGAATAGATTCTTAAGAAGGACACAAAGAAGACATCCTAGGAGGAGATGAGGTAGGATCTTGATTCTACATAAGATCATCATTAAGAGGGAGAGCATGAAGGGAATTGATATCATTCTCCGCTAATGCCTCACCACTAGAAGGAATCCCAAATGGAGGTAAAGAATCTATAATGTCTTCTTCTTTCTCTAAAATGTCTAGATAAGGGGAGTGTGTTTTATAAAAAGAGTCACCATCATGTATGAATATGTCATCCATTAATAAATCATCCTCTTGTATCAAGGCATCTAAACGAGGAGGGGATAAATCAATGTCTTTATCCAAGGGTTCATCCTAAAAAGTAGAATCATCCAAAATGGCTTCATGAGGAAGAGAGTAATCAACATCCAAATCCAAAGGTTCATCCAAAATAGGAGGATTATCATCCCTATCAATAAACAACCTTGTAGGAACACCATAAATGACTAAATCGTGATCCCTAAAGGGGAAAGAAGGTAAATTATATTGTAAAGTAGGCTCATAGAAAATAAATATATTAGGAGAAGAATTAACATCAATCCTCAATCATCTCCATAAAGAGAAAGATTAAATTCATTCGCTTGATCTAATATATCCTTACAAGGTAATGCAAGAGAGGACAAAGCAACATCACATGCACTAAATGAAGTCTTTCTAGGTGTATCAATGTTGTAAATAGTGGGACACAAATGTCACCATGCACTCACCCTATGGTAAAGGTCAATTGAAGATGTTGTAGAGGAGGATGAAATAGGAATAGGATCCATGGAGATCTTATTCAAAAAAAATTCATCCTCACTTCCATGTACCTCATTATGGGATCTATCCTCTTTCACAATAAAAGTCTCCTCAAAGTATTCAAAATAGAAATCATAAATGTTGAACACAAAGTAACATTAGAAACATGAAAAATGTAAATGTTTTTGTATTTTTAAAGAAATTTTTGAATTTTTATTTTTGAAATATAAATGCAAGAGCATAAAACAAATCTAATTTTAGATGCATGTAAGATCTAACATAAGATGCAAATATAACACCAAAAAGAAAGAGTTGTCTATTGCGGGTTCACCAAAATATAATAGGGGAAAATATGGATAGGGTTTAGAACAATGGAGATTTGCTCATAAAAGTGACCCTATGCACATATTATCCACATAAATTTAATTTTCATTGATAAAGAAAGTATATCTGGAAATGTTTGTAAAGGAAAATGGAATAAAATACATACCTCCAAAAAAGAACATGTTGAAACCCTGTCAAACGGTCTCAGAAACTGATGATTTTCACATTAAAAAACCAAAACTGTGAGATCTAAAAAACCTAGAAATATTTTTCCGATCTAGCTCAGATCCAATTTTGACCCTCAATTCAATGTCGACCTTGACCCAAAATTTCTGATTCTAACCCAGAGAGAAATTTGATTCTGGCCCAGAGAGAAATCTCTGATTCTGACCCAAAGAGAAATGTCGACTTTGACCAAAAACAAATGCATAAATGAATCAATCAATTGGAAATGAGAGTAAAGAGGAAGACCTTAGATTCTATTTTACAGAAAAGAATGTGTGATAGATTTAGGAAGATTAAAACTTTAATTAAAATAAATTGAAGAAAAGAACTACCTTAATTGAAATGAATTGAAGAAAAGAACTAACTTTGAAACCCTATAGATTGAAAGAATGTTGTTTTCAGGTGTGTACAGTAAGTTTCTCAAAAATCTGCAACCGGATCTAGAATAGAAATGTAGAAATAGACGAAACCCATAAATCTTTTTCTGATCTGACTCAATTCCAATTTTGACCCAAAAGTCAATGTCACCTTTGACCCAGAATTTCTGATTCTGATCTAAAATTTCCGATTCTGACCCTGAAAAAAATGTTGATTTTGACCCAGAGAGAAATCTTTGATTCTGACCCAGAGAGGAATATTGACTTTGACCAAAAATCTCTGACAGAAAATCTATTTTCAGATCCCGATAGTTTTCTGAAAAGGGTATTCGAATATGCACTCCAATTCACTATACTGAACTTGTCCTTGCAACAAAAAAATGGTTTGTTTGTTGGGGGAGGGGTTTGCCTTGGTCTAACCCCAATTTTTGAATTAACCTTAAAGTATAGTTGAAATTGCATAAGTAAAACAAAGTAAATGAGCAAATTCACCTTGCTTGTATAGAAACCCTTGTGACAGATTCAAATCCGTGGATCCAAAAGTATGTATGCACCAAATGGATGTAGAACGTAGAATTTCAGATGTAGGATGTCTCAAAACAATTCCTTGTAGATCTTTAACACCAATCTTGAATGGATCTTTGAATAGGAAAATGCTTGGAGGAATGTGGATGGAGAAATCTTCAACAAGAGAGATCCATAGAGCTTTAAATCCTTCAATGGCTACCAATGGATCTCCTTGATGAACTGAATGCTTGAAAGCCTGAATGCTTGGATTCTTGAGAGTATATGAATGCTTCAATAGATATTTATCTTGTTTCAAATCTTGCTTCTTAGCTTGTCCTTCACACTTAGATTTCCTATTTCAAGTCTTAGAGAAAATGAGAGGAGAAAACTTCCTTATATACAAATCTAGGGCACAATCTTCTAGAGAGGCCTACATAGGAGAATTAAATTCCCATTAGACCTATACCCCTATAATTGGACCTATATTAAATATAATTCAAGTCATTGTTTTGGAACCCAAAACAGCCGACCTAGAAGAGGGAAATGAACTTTTCCAAAGCCCGACATCCAGAAATCCCAGAAACTTGAAATCTATACCCTAGGTCAGAATCAAGATCGATTATGACCTAGGTCAAGGTCAAGGTATACCTTGACCTAGGTCAAGGTCAAGTTCAACCTTGACCTAGGTCAAGATTGAGGTCGACCTTGACCCAAAAAGGTCAATTTTCACCCTGAGGTCAAAAATCTAATTTTTGGAGTTTAGGATGCCAGAAACAAGCCGGAGAAAAGTGGGAAATGGGGAAGAATAAGGGAGAAAGCTAGATCAAATTCAAAGACCCATTCAAGGTGCTTGACATGACTCCAAACATCTTACTCAAAAGGCTAAACTAGTCCACAATGGAAGTGCTTCTATTTTCTGACTATATAAGTATATATATATGTGAACATTTATGGAAAGTTTTTAAGAATACATTTTTATTTCTTCATAACTTGTGAAGGTTATAGAAAACTAAAAATGATGCATTTAGTTCTCCATAACCTCCATGGGTTATGTAGAAATTGGAATAGAATTTTTTTTGTATAACTCGTGTAGGTTAATTAGCACATAGGAACCTGTACATGTTGTTGCTTGGTAAAAGGCTTGCAAGCTCATTTTGCCTCCATTTTTGTCCGTTTACATGTTTTCTTATCTTCCAAGATGATTTCTCAACTTTGTCTTCATCAGGTTTACAAATAATCAAGTGGGTATCTCTATAATTACCAACATAATCTCACATGTCTTTTCACCTTTCTAACCATATAAATTTCTATTTTTGTACAACATTAGCATAGTAAACTTTAATTTTCTTTACTAGTGTCTTGCAAGTCGTCAAAGACATATGTCTACCATTTTTTAATAAATGTTGATCTACTTAACCAAATTTTTTTAAAAATTACATATTAGTGTTCTACACTTGATCCTATATACTTTTAATATTTATTTTTTGCATTTCCAATTATTTGGATGCAAGTTATGCCTAGCGCATGAACAGGTTCCAGATTTTAAGAACGTTGTCACTTCAAAAAATCATAAAAAATAATACTCAATAGAAAAATTAGAAGAAAAAAAATAAACTTCTAAATCTCACTCTTTCTCATCATCCAACTAAAGGGTTTTGAAAAATACTATATCTAACTATATCTTTTGTGAAGCGCACATAAACAACTATTTTATATTTTTCTAAACAAATTAAGAATAATTTTTCATGTGTAGCGGGTGTGACCCTCTTAATCTTATCCATTTTTAAAAACTTTAGTAGTTTAGAAACGAGATTCAGAGCACTATAATTCTTATTCTTTACACATCTTCTAATTTTGAGTGCATGACCCTCGAATTTCTCTTTGAAGTTCGGGTTTAACTAATTTTAGAAAAAAAAAAAAAAAGTGGCCACTTTACCCCCTTTTTCTTCACCATCTTAATGCTCTTGCCCTATTATTTTTTATCGATTTGATGTCTAACTAAAAACTCTGATAGCACAAGCATGTGAATGTGAGATCTCTATGAGGTATAAGATGAATGACATGGAGAACATAAAAGAGGTAGATGCTAAGAACCATCTTTTAGGTGGCTATATACAATGATAAAATTTAATTGTCATTTTTTATTGATAATACTCCTTTGCAATAATATGATCAAATAAAGCTAATAGCTCCAGAAAAAATGAAGTAATTATAGATTCAGTTAACCAAATAATTAAAAAAATGAAAACCTTTTTTTTTTTTTTTAAAAGATTAAATTTGGATAAAGGATATAAAATGTATGGCCTTAATCATAGTTATAGCACATTAAATGGGTAGGATAAGAAGTTGAAAAATATATTTAACATTTATATTCACCTTGTCTTGGCTTCTTTTTTTAATCAAAAACATTTATATTCACTTTGCGAATAGGTTAATCCAATTGCTACTAGTTCTTTATGAAATGTCCTTAAAATGATTCAACTCATCTTCTTTAGTCCCACCTTCTATAGTATATCTACAAATATTAGGATTAAAATGGTAGATACCAATAGTTATGTGACATTAACAATTGGAATTAACTCATAACTACCATGACACTAGCAATCTTAAAGATTCCTCTTGTTGTTATAACATCCCCTATCGTAATTGTGCTTTTATTCCAACAACCATAAGTATAAATAATGAATAATTAAAGAGTTCATAAATTTCATTTGAATTCTCATCTCTCATGCCACCTTGGATAATCTTTAACCTTACCTACCTCGACACTTCTTACACATCGAATGAATGATCAAGTTTTGTGCCAAATGAGGAAAAATAGACACTTCATATACGTTTGTACAACTAACTGAAATGTAACACCCAAAAAACAATAGATTGGACGTCTTTCTATAAATATCCAATAGTTTTTAACAAATAATAATACTCATTTCATTCTTCTCAACATTAATTTTAGAATCAATTATAAATTCTTTATTGATACATTGTTAAAATGGTAGAGAAATAAAACTAAAAATGCAAACTACATCATGATTACACCAAAAACATAAAATAATGTATTTGATTATCTAGGATTGACTATACATTTCTTTCCAAATGGCTTTATAAAGCCATGTTCTGCTATGGAAACTAAACTAGGTAATAACTAATAACCACCAAATATTTTTTTGTTAATCTATAAACAAGTTAAAACTAATTATTAATTTAATATTTTCAAAAAATGAAATAACTATAATTTGAAAATAAATTTAAATTTAAAATAAAGGAATGGACACGGTCTTTGATGGTGAGAGTGTTGACGGTTATCAAGAAACCAATTATATCCCCCATTCCCAGTCTGATGACGAGAGTAAGGAGTCTTTGTTGGTCTCAATGAGTGTTTCTGGCGATGATGAGGACAAGTCTCATTTTTACCATATCGCGAAGGAGAAAGGAATTGAACTTGAAGACATCGAGGGGGATGAGGGTGGTCAGAAAGTTCCAATATTGGTCAACTATGTGAGTTCTGAAGATCATGATGTACCCATTTCTCTGAAGCTTGAGGTGGTTATGGAAGTGCAGTCAAAGAGGAAGGAGGAGGATACCCCAGGTCAGGAAACTATTGAGAAGGGTAATATCCCTTCTAGTTCTAGGAATATTCATTTTTTCAAGAATGGTGGATATGCTGGAGTGAAATGTTCAATTCCTTCAAGATGACATGGACAACAAAATTGAAACCCCATTTGGAGTTCTTCAAACTACGAAGGCAATATCTATGTACTCGTTTTGTCTAATGAAATGGTTATTTAAGGAAATCAAAAGCCTCCATCTCAGGTTCCGTGCTCCATTTGCTTGAGTGGATTTTATTAAAGGGACTCAGGATTCTGGGTCGACCGGGGTTGATGGTAAAAAGAACAAAGAGAATGAAAAGAAATTGAAGACTCTATGTGACATATTTGACATCCTGGAGAACACTTTGAAGAAACACATGAAGGATAACAATATCTTCATGGGTTATGCTATGGAGTGTTTTAACTCCATCAAATCGGAGTTGGATATTGGCTCCCCTATTGTGAAGATTGAGGATGAAAAAGATGACATGGAGGTTGCAGTTCCGGGCAAGTGCACGCGTTCTGCCAAGAAGAAGAAAATCCAAGACAGGATTTCAGAGCTCTTGGACTTCAATGCTTCCATAAAGAAGGTCTCTAAGGCTAAGAAGGAAGCGGAAGGAAATCTCCTAGATTTTTCCTATATCTTGATGTTTATCTTCTTTTTGGCTGAATCATTTTTTGGCTTTTGGTTGCCGGGTGGCCTAGCTGGTTTCTGAATTTTTTCTCTGGTTTTTTGTTTTGGTCATGGGTGTTGTAGGCTGGATCTTAGTCCTATTTGTGTTTAGCGGTTTTAATGCTTATATTTTTTTTTGTAATGGTTGTAAGGGGTTTTGGGTCTCCATAAAACCTATTTTTACCAGCAATCAAAAACTATAATTTGAAAATATAATGAAAAGTTAGTTTTTATTATTAATATGTTACTTCTAACTCTATACATGATTGTGCAAAATAATTTATGAGTCCAATCAATTATGTAATTAGAATTAATCAACCCTTATTAAATATTTTATTGCTCATTTTATTAATCACGCCATATACCTATAATAAAAAAACTTTAATAGTACCCTATAACACTCCTAATTATTTTACCAACTATATGTAATTGATAATAATTGATATATTAAAGCACATGTTTAAAATTCTTTGTTAACACATGTTCAATACTAGAATGATTCTATTGGAGTGTATATTCCAACACCCCCTCTTAAAACTATAAAATTAAGCTAACAAATAGCATAAAAAATATATATTGTAGAAGTTATTCTCTGAAAGAAGTTCTTGAACAATTAAGAATTCTTCGAGTTTCTCCCTAATTATAGGTATATTCACACAACTATAATTTAACTTTCCATCTTCATTGGACATCATTTTCACATAAAGTGTCTCACCGCGCATGTAAAAGTATAAGCTATACTTCTAGATTTCAAATCCTTCTCTAAACTATTTGACAAGAATCATTGCATGTCTATCCAATAGCCCCAGTGAAGACTAGTTTCTCCAATCCATAAGAAACATGGACTATTCAACATCAAACTATTCTCTATTTGATTCTTCATTAACTTCAAAGTCTTGACCTCTACAAAATAGAACAAGTACCTCATCCTCAACAAACCCATCAATATGAGGTGGTTCTTTTGCGAACCTCATTTGAATTTTATTTTTTCTCTTAATCAATATTTTTCTACTTGAAGAAAAACTCCCCCTTTCCTTACTGTTATTTAGATTATGGCAATAATGAATCCAAACTTCATTTCAGTAGCAGCAAACTTCACTATAATAGCTCCTACAAAAGCTCAACTCACTTTCCTCTAATGATTTGTGATAAATAATTGGTAGATCAGTATATACGTTTACAATTTTTTAGCAACACATGTTCAATAATATAGAAATCATGTCAGAGCATATATTCCAACAAACCTCAAATCAAATTAGATGCTATGTTTGCTAATTGGATTATATTTGGATTTTATAAGTCAAACTGTGTCCATCAAGTAATTAACATGATTATGTTTGTTAAGAATATGAAGCGCAATTGTCTTAATTTTTCATAATTTAAGCTTAATGGAATCCAAATTCATAGGTTTCAAACTAGATCATTCATTAGCTTCAATAAAACATACATTTATCTAAGCTAGACTATACTTAATTTTATACTTTATTAGATAAATAGAATCTTTGAATTAATTGTAATCACTACCTAGACTAGTTGAGCTAATAAAATATATGTGTAGTGAATTGATATATTGTAACCTTTATCTCATTACAATTACATGCCTAATTAAACTAATCAAGAAATTAGTTCAATCAAATTCATAATTAAAAAATACCTCACAATTCTAACTAATCAATTCATACACATTAAATTTCAATCAATTAATTTACATGAAACTTCACTAACTCTATTTTCTAAATGAATAGGTCGATATTACAATTCAGAAACTATTTTCTAAATGAATAAGTTGATATTACAATTAACAAAATAGTATACAGATATTCACAAAAATAAAAGCGGATGAAAATAGTAACATCTAAAGTCCAAACCCGATTACTATCTATAGCAAAGAACATTATAACAGTCAAAATAAGTTCCTAAGTAGGGAGAGCGAGAGGAGAAGAGAGGGATGAGAACCCTAATCTTCTAGTTTGCCCCATATATCCATGGGATTCAAAATGTATGGTCTCATTGATTGTTATAGTCTTTCACATTATTGTATTGATTGTCTTCAATAAGATGTGTGATTAGAACAAATTTTTATCACTGAAGCAAACTACAAAGAGTTAAACATATGTTAAGGTACTATTATATTAATGTCCACCTTAATAAGACACATTGAAACATGAATTTTTAACATGGAAACCCTGTTAGGGGAAAAACCACTTGGGACTGGTAACCCAAAATTTTCACTCTTAATTTGAAGTGAGCTCGGTGAAGAGCTAACCTTGTTAAAGGTTACAAACACAGTGTTAGGTGTGACATTGTTAGAGTATTTAAATTTTTAGTCTATCACTTGATATCAGACATCTCTATGCTACCATCCTTGATCAAACACTCACTTGGCCTATTAATAGGTATCTGGCATCTCATGCTATCTTCATGATCAAACTTTTTGATACTCCTTGGGATGTATCTCAATATAGAAAGGATCTTTAAATCCCACTCAGTTAAGATACTTTCTGTATCAATGGTTAAACTAAAATAGTATGATCTGTTCACATATACAACTTATACTTGCAAATTTTCAGATCTATTGTAATCTCATAAAATAATCTGATCAATATATATCTCTATTATACCTTTGCTCCACTTTGATTCTGCTCACTAATGTTGTGCTTTGTTTCTCGGTGTCCACAAAAAACATAGCTCTTTCCTCAGCTTGTTGATTAGGACTCTATGAAGTTTCTCTTCATCAATTTCTATTTAGCATCCTCTTTTTCATTCACTCCCCTTGATCTGTAGTGAATCAAGTTTGTCTCTTAAATATACATGATATCACCATTGTTAGGTTCTTGATTTTCTTGAACTTGGCGTGATCCACAATTCTCGCCAATTTGATTTAAAGCAAAAACTCATGTTTTATCTCGCTAGGATCTTCTTTCCAAATGGACAAAACCACTTTAAATCCATTACTTATCTCTGGCTTATCTTGTCGATGAAAACAATGATAACTACCAATTAACTCTATATTTAGCTCTGCCAGCTAGATATTTTTTTATTTCTGAACTCAAGTTAATTTTGGTGCTTAACTCTTTAATAGTACTGGTCAACACTCCAGTTATCCTTGGGCTTCTCCATCAGTTCATACTATGTTTCTGGCCATCGGGTATGCTTGTGATTCTGCTCGTCGGTAATGCTCCTTTGTGTTCTTTCTTGAGCATCACTATAGTTTGACTGTCGGTGATCTCTATATGTCGCGTCCAATGACCATCAATGTTTGAAGTCATAATGTGAATTCTTGTATTTTATGCATTACTGAAAGCATAATTTGTTTCTCTTTGATTCTCTAAAGTCTTTGACACTTTGATTATAACTAATTAGATTATATCAAGTTGACATCGATGACAATACAATCCATTAATTGATTTAATATCTTGCATTATCCTTCTGCATTTCAGTGATCAACTTAACATCTTCAAACATTCAATCAGTTACATGTCATCAATCTCTCCCTTTGGCATTGATGGAAACATACTATATCATCATACAGTACTATCACTAATACAATATGAAATATAAAGTTTCATCAAGCTTGCGTAATGTAACTATTACAAAATGTCTAGCTCTCGATAAGCTCAAAATAACTTAGATTTATTTCATGTAGAGTGGTTGTCTTCAATCTTTAATCCCTTCTCTGGATAGATGTATCATCTGATATCTTTGTTCTGATCTGTGCTCTGCCTTAACTGTTCCTCTTCTTGATAATCTCTTTTTCCTTTGACAACAATCTTTCTCTTTGTCTGAACTCTCTCCCTTTGTTACTTCTCTCCCTTAGATTGATATTTCATGTGTAATCAATTTCTCTGCCTTAGAATATTGATTAACTCTTCCTTTCTAATTCTTAGGAACTTCTCTTCATGGATAATGATATAATCTCTCCCTTTATCATATCTCTCCTTTATGTGATATGGAATCATCTCTCCTTTTGATAATGAGATCATCTCTCCCTATGTATGATAAATCAAATCTATCCCTGATGATAATGAGATCATCTCTCCCTTTGACAAAAATGCTAAACAAAAATACTTCTCCTTGTTTTATCATGTATATCATGTTGTATCCCTCTGCATAATATATTCCTTGAATTTCCCTATCCATCAGCAATACAATGTCTCTGGTTTTTGGTGCAGATATGTACCTTGCTATGTACAGATATATATATGTTGCTGTCCATCTCAGTGAACTTGCATCAACATTACTTATCTTTAGATTTGGTATAGGCTGATACAACCTCCTAGTCAGATTACTGACCGATAGACAAGGGTTGAACCCCTAGTCTCTATCTCAAGTACTCAAATGTATCCTTTGGTAATGGCTTTGTGAATATATCAACTAACTATTTTTTTGATTCAACATATTCCAGTGTCACTTCTTTTTCTTGCACTTTTTCTCTTAGATAGTGATACTTGATAGCAATATGCTTAGTCTTAGCATGCATGACTGGATTCTTAAAAATGTTTATTGCACTGGTATTATCACAATAGATAATTACTGGCTCAAGGATCTTCATATTCATACCTTCCAGCAATTATTTGATCCATGCAATATTGGAGCAATTTGCAGCAACAACCTCATACCCTGCTTCTGTAGTAGACTGAGAGATGCATCCTTGCTTCTTGCTTATTTATGTGACAAGCCTGTCACCCATGAAGAATGCTCCTCCAGTTGTGCTCTTTCGGTCATCAATGTTTCCAGCCCAATCAACATCTGTATAGACTTGTAGCTCAAATTTTCCTTCTCTTTTGTACCATAAACCATAGTCCTTGATTTTCTTCAGATATCTCAGAATTCTTTTGACAAAAGTCATATGTGATTCTTTGGGATTAGCAGAGAATCTTGCAACAATTCCAACTGCGTGTGCTATATATGGTCTGGTGTGAACAACATACATTAGTTTTCCAATCATTGATCTATATAAGGTCTGATTTACCTCATTTGTCTTGTCTTCTTTTGTCAACTTGGATCCAATAGCCATAGGTGTTCCAACATGTTTGGAATCTTCCATCTTGAATATCATTAGCACTTCCTTGATGTATTTGGACTGAGTGATGTATATGCTTGAATCTTGTTGAAGAATCTATAGACTGAGAAATAATTTGATCTCCCCAAACATAGACATTTCAAATTCCTTTCTCATTTCATTAGCAAAGGATTTTCATAATAATTCATTTCCCCTGAAAATGATATCATCAACTAAAATTTCAACAATTAGAGTATTACCATCGGTATGTTCTTTTAAGTACAGATTGCTATTTTCACTTGTTCTAAAAAAATTTATGCTAATGAGATAGGAGTGAAGTCTTTCATACGAGGCTCTTGGTGCTTTTTTCAATCCATACAAGGCTTTATGTAGTCTACATACCATTTTTCTCTTGTCTAGATCAACAAACCCTTCTAGTTGTTCAATGTATACATCTCCTTCCAATATTTCATTTAGGAATGCAGATTTGACATCCATTTGGTATACCTTAAATCCTTTAAATGTAGCATAAGCAAGTTAGATTCTAACTCCTTCTAGTCTAGCAACGGGTGCAAAGGTTTCTCCATAATCAATACCTTCTTCTTGCACATATCCCTTGCATACTAATCTTCCTTTGTTTCTATTGACTTCTCCATTCTCATTCACCTTGTTTCTGAATATCCATTTAGTACTGATGACATTCTTGTCATCTGGTCTTGGTACTAGTGTCCATGTACTATTCTTCTCAATCTATTCGATCTCTTCATTCATAGCACTGACCTATTCTTCATTCTCAAGTGCATTGTAAACACATTTAGCTTCAAAATCACAAAGTAAACATATGGTGTTAAGTGACTTACTTCTTGTTCTTGTTCCAGCCTTATTGTCTCCTATGATTTGATTTTATAGATGATGTCTTTTAACATACTTAGAAAATTTCAATTCAACTCTGTATTCATCATTCTGATCATCTTATTCACATTCATTTTCATCTCCATTGTTTGGAACATCATCTTGAGGATTATCCTGATTGTCGGTAATTGCATCCTAATGCTCAGGTGCAATGTTTTGATGCTCTGGAGTGATAGACTGTTTCTCAGGTAGAATGTTAGGTTCTGTATAAACAAACCTGTTGTATTCATCTGGTTCCTTTTTGCTTTCCTTATCATTCTTTTCTGCAAATTCATCTATTTTCACATTTTCACTTTCAATTATTTTTTTAGATGACTTGTTAAGACATTTATAAGCCTTGCTTTTGGTTGACTACCCTAGGAAGATACCTTCTTCACTTTTGTAGTCAATTTTTCCATTTGTATCATCCTTCAATATATAACATTGACTACCAAAGATTTTGAAGTAACTTACATTGGGTGTATGACCATACCAAAGCTCATAGGGTGTCTTCTTTGTGTCCTTCTTCAATTGTACTATGTTTAATGTGTAGATAGCAATATTGACAGCTTCCCTCTAGAAACTTTGAGTGATTCTTTTCTCAATCATCAATGTTCTTGCACAGTCAACAATTGATCTATTTTTCCTCTTAGCAATTCCATTTTGTTGTAGTGTCCTTGGTGCAGAAACATATCTTTTAATTCCATTCTCATTGCAATAGTCAGTGAATTCTTCTGAAGTAAATTCCCCTTCTCTAATTGAACTTAAGCATTTCAATTTATTTTCCCTTTTTTATTCTACCATTGCTTTGTACCATTTAAACATCTTAAATTCTTATGATTTATCTTTTAAAAACATGTTTGTCATCATTCTAGAATTATCATCAACAAAGAGAATAAAATACCTATGTCCACATAGATTTGTATGGACTAATTCTAGAATTGCAGTAGATGTATGGGTTTTTCTCTTGAAACTAGACTTTGTCATCTTACCTTTTTGACAATTCTTGCACATGACATGATCTGGCTTAGTCATTGTCGGTAAGACTCTAACATTCCTTTTGTTTCTTATCTTTATCATGTTGTCAATGTTCACATGACACAATATTTTGTGCCACAACCGTATGTCTTTATTTCTAGTCATTAAACAAGTAGTGTTTATGTCATCAAGATAGAAAATATTACCATTTGTCTACTCACCGGTACCAATCAATCTTCCTGATTCATTGTAGATCTTTGCCCTCTTATTTTCAAATGCTACTCTGTGACCTAAATTGTTCAAGTGAGAAACACTTAGCAAATTGTAATCCATTCATTTAACCGAGTAAGAATTTTGACATTTTATCAAGTTATTCAACATTATGGTTCCTTTACCTTCAACTAGACAAGGTGTATCATTTCACATTCTCACTAAACCACCATTATAGTATTCAAAAGTCTCAAACTTTTGTTTATTACCAGTCATATGGTGAGTGCAGCCACTATCTATGATCCAGACATTTGGTGTCAGTGTCATCAACTTTGTTCTCAGCTAGGTTACAAGCTTTCTTCCCTTTGTCCTTGTAGTCTCAGGTATCTCTCTTGTTAGATTGTTGGTTGCTTTGGTAATCTCTATTATCACCTTTATCAAAAAATTTCTAATATGATCTGTCATCTTTTCTTCAGTTTGGACATCTTTTAGCAAAGTGTCCAACCTCTTTACAATTGAAACATACAAGTGGTAATTTTCCTTTGTATCTACCTTTGCCTCTCTACAATCTTCTAGCCATATGTGCTTCAATTTCATCAAGTCCTTGATCCTCATTATCACTATGACTATTGTTTCTAACAACATGTTTATGACTTGAGTTACTTATCTTTAGAGAAGATTTGAATGCATATTCTATAGATGGTAGGACACTATTATAAATGTTGTTCATCTCAAATGAAATTAGTCTACCAATCAGACTATCTAGAGTAACTATATTGTTTGTAACTACTCTCATTTCTTGAATAGAAGAAACTCTAATAGCATAAACATGCAATAAGGTTCTTAGGATTTTGCTTACCAATGTCTCCTCTTCAAGTACACCTCCAACTCCTCGGATAGCATTTACTACCTCTTTGATTCTGCAGCTATACTGAGTAATGTTTTCTCCTTCTTTCATCCTTAGGTCATCAAACCTCCCTCTTAGGGTTTCTATGTTTTCTCTTTGTACATTGACATATCCTCCATAAATAAGCTTAAACTTATCCCACATTTGCTTTGTAGAGGTGCAGGTTTTGACATCTTCAAACTCAGTATCAGAGAGTGATGATGCAAGTTCTATCATCATGTAGTTATGCTCATGCTTGACTCTTAATTTCTCAAGAGTATGAGGTCCTGTGCGCAACGCATATTCAGTATCTAACTATTGCACAATACCATTTACAATACATGATAAGTGGAGTCTTATTCTAATTTTCCATGATGCAAAGTTGTCTTTATTCAAGTTGGGCACATCTCATCTATTCATCTTGTGATCTTTTGCTTGAGCTGTTAAAATCCCTTTCTAAGCACACAAGCTCTGATACCAATTGTTTGTAATAACTGAGAGGAGGGGTGAATCAATGGCCTCAAAAATATTCCAATAATCAGCCCACACACTTAGTACCACAATATTAAGCCTCTATTTATCTTCAGTCCTATAAGATGAATGCCTCCAAATACTTATATCGATTTACTACTGCTCGGAATGCTTTGTAAAACCTTCTATTGTATGTTTACCGAATATCAGTCTGTTAATTTACCAAAAGTCTATAAATTATCTAGAGTATACCAATCAATCCAATTAAGTTAAGTATAATGAAAAACACTAAAGTAATGAATCATAGACAGATTGACACATGGATTTTTAACACGGAAACCATGTTAAGGGAAAAACCACATGGGGCCGGTAACCCAAAATTTTCACTCTTCTGAAGTGAGCTTGGTGAAGAGCCAACCCTGTTAAAGGTTACAAACACACTATTTGGTGTGACCTTGTTAGAGGATTTAAAAGTTTAGTCAGTCACTTGATATCAGACATCTCTATGCTATCATCCTTCACCAAACACTCACTTGGCCTATCAACAGGTATCTAGCATCTCATGCTATCTTCATGATCAAAGTTTTTGATACTCCTTGGGATGTATCTCAATATAGAAAGGATCTTTAAATCCCGCTCGGTTAAGAGACTTTTTGTATCAATGGTTAAACTAAAATAGTATGATATGTTCACATATACAACTTATACTTACATATTTTTAGATCTATTGTAATCTCATAAAATAATCCGATCAATATATATCTTTGTTATACCTTTGCTCCACTTTAATTATGCTCGGTGATGTTGTGCTCTGTTTCTCGGTGTCCACAGAAAACTTTAGCTCTTGCCTTAGCTTGTTGAACAAGACTGTATGAAGTTTCTCTTCATCAGTTTCTATTTAGCATCCTCTTTTTCATTTACTCCCGTTGATCCGTAATGAATCAAGTTTTTCTCTTAAAAATACATGATGTCACCATTGTTAGGTTCTTGATTTTCTTTAACTTGGCGTGATCCACATTTCTCGCCAATTAGATATAAAGAAAAACTCCTTTTTTATCTCGCTGAGATCTTCTTGCCAACTGGACAAAACAAATTTAAACCCATTACTTATCTCTGTCTTATCTTGTCAATGAAAACAATGATAACTACCAGTTAACTCTATATTTAGCTCTGCCAACTAGATATTTTGTCATTTCTAAACTCAAGTTAATTTTGGTGTTTAACTCTTTGATAGTGTCGATCAACACTCTAGTTCTCCTCAGGCTTCTCTATTGGTTTACACTATGTTTCTGGCCGTTGTGTATGCTTGTGATTCTGCTCATCGGTGTTCTTGCTTGGGCATCACTATGACTTGACTTTCTATGATCTCTATCCGTCGGGTCCACTGACCGTCGGTCATCTCTTCGTAAATAATGATGAGTAGTAAGGAATATAGAAGAATAGCTTGTAGCTCCATCTTTGAAAGCTGTAAATACTAAGTGGATAATATTTTACAATTGGAAATGATCAATTCATTTATTGAAATAGGAGAGTGTGTGTGAAATTTTATTTCATTTAGAAATAGAAATCAAATTATTTTTTGCATTTTTTCGATTGATTCTCTATGTTATGCTATGTATGAATGTTCGATAGAGTAACTCTAATATGGTGTAGAAGATTATGCATTTTGGGTGTTTTATGGGAGCTCCCATCATTATAATATCATGTTAACAAGGAAAAGGTGATGTTGTAAGAGATTAATAGTAGTTATAACTCAAAATTTTATTTGAAAAATTTCTTTCATTCATATCTGAAAAAAAATTACTTTACTTTATTACATGCATGATTGAAGATCCACTTCTTCCTATAAAGATTAATATTTTCATTTTTCTCAAGTTTTGATGTGAGTTTATATTATATCTCATCTTTAAGGTCCTCTTCTTTGTAAAAATATTAAATTATCAATTATTCAGTTACTCATAAAAAGTTCTGTTTGTAGTTATAGAACTGGGTATGATACATTGACATCTAGGCTCACCCACAATCTTGCATCAACAAAAATAAGTAATTTATCTTTTATGTTCAATATTTTCATTTTTGGTCTAGGTTGGGGATCAAGAGCATAATTTTGAGTGTGAAAATATAAAATATATTTTTATATCAATATATTTCTTCCATTTAAAAAGTCAAAGACAAGCAAGACAATTAATTTGGTTTTAAGAGTATTACATTGCACAAGTTCAAAGTTTCAAAGGTTAAAATGATCCATTAGTGTATTGTAGAATTAAATGTAGTTTATATTCTCAATTTTGATGCCAAGATAAGTTTGATAAGATAGGTAGGATTTGGCATTCTATTTTTGTCTTATACTTTCAACCTTAATTCTTAAATTAGAAAGAAAAGCTAGTGAATCTTGAAAAAAATGATTAATAAATATTTAAAATCCAAATAAGAGAAATTTTTTATAGGTTTTTCTTCATTTTAAAAGTCATCTACAACATAAAACTGATGTATATGGTTCATCAGTCTTTGGTTTTATATTTGGAAGCATTATATAAAGATTTTCAAGCATATACAAAGGAATTTCAAAAGCTTAGTTGAGGAAATGAAATAGATTTTTTGAGTGCATTGAAAGGGTTATAATATTTATAAAATGTAACATTTAATCATTGTAGAAATTAGTAATAAATAACATAAAAGTTTGAGAGAGAGAGAGAGAGAGAGAGAGAGAGAGAGAGAGAGAGAGAGAGAGAGAGCG